>DWJZ01002064.1:0-20655 GCA_018249125.1 Asbolis capucinus
CTTCATTTATCACATTGTTTGTATTTGTAAATGGGGATTTTACTGTCAAATTGAACCTTTTTTCAGTCCACGCGGATGAAATCGCTGCCGGAAGCTAGTACCTATATATTAACCTAATATTGTGTTGTCAAATGTAGTTCTACATATTTCTTTTGTCTCTGGTTTGTCTATGCCTCTTTTTCTTAATAAACCGTTCGTTACCAACTGCGATACACATCGTTTTATTACATTTCTTCGCGATATTTCAAAATTAATTGGGACGTAACTCACACCTATTTTTTTATCAAACAATCAGCACAATTAGCTATCTATTCTGCAAATTCACATATTTCATAAAAAATGCCCCTTTAAGGTCAAAGGAATCACCCCTTGACATCGACAAGACAGGACGCGACAGATAAACCCGTAATTTCTTCATAAGATGATTCGTACTGTTAAAGGGTTTTGATAGTTAAAATTGGTTGCATTCAATCACATTGATTTTTGTAACAAACCGTGTGAAATCTGTAACAATGACGAGCGTATTTTTTACCTAAATTCAAGAAATGTGGCAAAAGGATTAATTCTTTAAAAATTCACAGTGCTGTAGATTTTTTTTTTTAATGTGAATGGGATGATGTTTTTTTATCTTTATAACTAATGCATGAATGGTGTTGATAATTTTTAAACCGATTTTTATGTAGTATTTTTTGTACATAAGAAAATTAATCATTTATATCATTATTATTATTATAATTTTAAATGCGCTTTGCCATCTAAGACCACATTGCCACTTAACGTCAAGTGGCATAGTGGTCAACACTAATTTATTTAGAAAAAAAAAATTAAAAAATCCGACTTCAAATGCCTCTGACAAGTAATACAATGAAACCATAATTTCCAACTTCGCTACCAGTTAAATACGGATTATTCAGGATAACTCAAAAACGATACCGACCATCAGATGTCGCTCAAAATTACATGCAATTGTCCGACTAGTATTAGCTTTTGAACGAAAACAGAATCATAAAAATTGAAACAATAAAAAGTTGTTAACGATTATTAGGAAAAGCAAGAAAAATACTATTAACTCGAAAACCACTCGTCAGATGGCGCTTAAAGTTACGTTAACCTGCGGTGCAGTATTACCTATAAAATAAAGAAAGAATCATTAAAATCTGCACACCCAATAAAAAAAACCGTCATGAGGTAAAGAACAAAAAAAAGATTATAAATAACAATATCTCCGAAACTTCTCGTCAGATGGCGCACATAAAGTTATGTAGTAATATACATACTCGTATATATAAAAAAACACACGAATTGAGATCATACTTCCTCCATTAGAAGTCGGTAAAAATATATTTCTACAAACATTCGCAATTACAATATTAATAGAAAAGAGTCCTAATACGAAAAAACACACAAAACTTTTATAATTTTATTGTTAATCGTTAATTTAGTTAGCAAGATTTGACCTGACCAAAAATACAAATATGTACACTGCAAGTTAAAAGCTTGTACAAAATTATAAAACCATGTCACGCCATTTCGTAAGAAATCGCGGGCATCAACGAGTATATAAACAAATAAGCACCGTTTTACCTTCTCCACGAAACCGGAGAAGAATAAACCAATTTAACAAATGAACTGTGGAGAAGTGATTCTTATCAGGGCATCTTTTGTCGTTGCCTGGGGTACAAGACAAAGGTGTATGAACGTATACAGCGTACTCCTGACTTTGTCTGGATATTATTTAAGAGTTTTATCAAGAGAGCGTTCTTTGTTCTTCTTTGAGTATATGTACATGGTGCTGCCTTATTAAAATACGTCGTGTTCAGATTTTTATTACTATTTTTAATAGTATTCATATTTTTTTGTACCTTCTTAAGGTACTATTAGCGTTTTGAAATAAATACCTTCTATGGTATATTGTCATGACTGGTAAAATAAAACAATAAATATAAAAAAAAATATTTTTTTTTCAACTTTACTTGTGTTTTGATTAGTTTATTAAATATACTAGTAAAGTGTATATTTTTTAAATATAGTATCTGTTTAATCTTCTTATAAAACGATACTTTATAGAGAAATAAAATGAAATTTATTTATTTCGTCTTAGGAACATCTACTACATCAATTATAACATTAATAAAAAAAAAAATTAAAAAGACAATTCTTTGATAAAGCCTAAATTCTCGATAAACAATACGTGTCTATTGAGAGAGTGTGTTTGTAAATGCGTTTTTTAAATTCTACTGTAAACAAACGGTACAGATGAATGTATCTTTTGAAATTTTGATTAAATAATGTAATGTCCACATGTATGAATGATAAAATTGTGCATTCAATTGAATACCAGTAGACTTATTTCTACGGTTATGGAAGAAGTAGTTCATTAATTTAACTAATCTTTTGTTTACTGACGATTTTCTTTTGTAGACACTCGACTTTCAATAAAATCGTAGGTCACATTGTAAAACGAACTTTATTTTCTGTGCCTCAAGATCGAATTTGGATTGATATCGCTGTTTGTATAAAGACTTAGAACAGGGGTAGGAAAGAATAGATATGGGCCCTTCGCAGATTGAATTCTTTGGTTTGTAAGAATCGTAACGGACCCCAACGTATTTGGACAGCAATCTGAGAGGTCTGGAGTGGGCCCATGGTTTATAATTACTATAATTTGACGGCAGATGACGGAAAGTTCGTATCAATGAACACCTTTCGGTTATTTTTGATGTGAAAAACAAATTGCGTTATTATTGTATTAAAAAAAATTGCGTTATTATTGTATTAAAAAATATTGCGTTATTATTGCGTTAAAGAAATGCGTTATTATTGTATTAAAAAAAATTGCGTTTTTATTGCGTGATTATTGTATTAAAAAAAATGCGTTATTATTTATATAAATCGCGTTATATAATAATTTAACTTGTTTTAGGCTTTGTTATAAATAATTTGTTTTTTTTCATGACAATTATCAACCATAATTACAACCTTTCGCATTTGTAATACAAGTACCTGATAGCGGTTTCGTCCACCTGGTAGGTTGATATTAGCCTATACATATGATATTCCAGACTATAATCTATCTATTTACCAAATTTCATCCAGATCGGTTCAGCAGTTGTTGCGCGAAGGAGTAACAAACATCGATCCTCACAAAATTTTGCATTTACAATACTAATATGATTAACATAGTATAGTAGGATTTGTTATAATGAAAAAAAATCATACATTATTTCATTTAATTTCATTAATTTTCAGCAATGCAATACACGTTACGTAGATCCTATTAATATTATAAATGCGAAAGTTTGTAAGGATATGTGTTAATATGTTTGTTACTTCTTCACGCAAAAGCTACTGAACGGATTTAGATGAAACTTTGCAGTTATATAGCTTAGACATTGGAATACCATTATACGTAAACATTTTAAAGAATTTGTTTAATGTTTTTGAAATATTACGAAAACTAAACAAAAAAACTTACTACTTCACTTCCCCGGACTGTGTCAATCGGTTTCGATAATTCTTTCGACATACAAAAGATAATTATAAATTTGAAATTTGTATGGATGTATGTTTGTTACTCCTTCTAGCATAAACTATTGAATGAATCTCAATGAAATTTGACAGAGGGATAGATTGTTGTATGGAGTAACATATAGGTTACGAGCGAAGCCGCGGACGGACCCTAGTTTTAAAAATACCACAGATTAGTATAGAAAATGTATGTTACGAATAATTGCAGTATCAGTAAGTTACGAAGGAAATGAGAGAAATCTAGAAACGTACTGTGTTGGCAGCAATCGATATAACGATATTTTTTTACAACTACCTGTCAACGCCCACCAGCTTATGTAGACCCATCGTGTTCCCACAATTATTTAACGACACTACTAACTGCTGAGATCATGGTAAATGGAAGTAACGACCAGTTTATTAAGACCTGTGTATCGGGAACTGTTTCGGTTTTGAGTTCGTGGTTTGTAGTGTGGTGCGGGGTGACGGGGGTCAAGTGAAGGTGGTCTGGCTAAGATCGTTGACCGGGCAGTCGGCACAGCGTATTCCATCACCGGGTCCTCTTGCCCTTGTGTGTCTTTACTACAAACCCTATACTTTTCATTTTTTTGCTACAATGTACTAATTTTGTTTTTTTTAGTCGACTTCGAAAAGGGAGGTTAGAGGCGACGCAATTTATGTAATATCGGAAATGCAAAATACCTGTAGAGGTGATGCATATGCATATATGGTGAGGCATATAATAAACTAGCTCCCGCTCTCGACTTCGTCCGCATGGAATAGTGACTTTGGGCTAACGCTCACTTTAATCCGAGACTTTGTTTCTGTCATACATGATTTTTGCAAAACTTTAACTGTTTACGCAGCGCACGCAGCGGAAGCTCTCAATAGGAAAAAAATCCCCCGATTATGAAACATTCTTCATTGGTGCTCCGCTCCTATTGGACTTAACGTGATGATATATAGCCAACAGCCTTCCTCGATAAACAGGCTATCTAACACTGAAAGAAATTTTCAAATCAAACCAGTAGTTCCTGAGATTAGCGCGTTCAAACAAACAAACAAACTCTTCAGCTTTATAATATTAATATAGATATATAATACGTATGTTTGCTGGCGTATCTCTGAAACCACTTTTCGGTTTTTGACAATTTTTTTTACTTAGAATAAGTTAATACTTGACATAAATCCCACCTGATGGACCGATTTTATGAATTTCACTCGAGATGCATAGATCAAGTGTGAATAATTACGCACCATACCTTGCTGTACTTATAATAAAAATGCATTGTTATCGGAACTGAAGTAATATGTAAAATTTCAGCTCGGTATAAGAGGAAGTGGGTCTAATTAAGCTTGCAAGATTTGACCCAAACAAACAAATATACTAACATACTAATATACACTGCAAGTTAAATAAAAGCTTGTAATAATATGTTCCATGAAGACGTTTCCTGTTTTGCGTTAAATTTGTACTTCAGTGCGTTAGATATAAATTTATAATGCTAGTAACATTTGTTCGCGACTACTTCCGCGTTGGACAGTTTTCGTCGTGTATTTTATAATAATAATTTTTTTTTTCAGACCAGGTCGATATTTTCAATAAATGATTTAACGTATATTAAACAAAAATTAAATAAAATTACGATATAAATGGAGCTTAAAATTAATTAAAATAAATTTATTTAAATAAAGTTTTAATATAAATAAAAACATAACAATAATATATCTACACAAAAAAAACATTCCTCACCAAAACTCAAAAATAATATCCCTCGCCGGTCGAAAGTTCAAAAACGCTGAATCGAATATTTTTTTTTTATTTTTTTACCCAGTGCATAAATACAAAGTATTATAACGATGGCAAACTTCCATACAAACATTCATTTTTTTAATATATATATTTTTTAATATTTTTTTTATCCCCCTTTTTCACGTTTCATCCCCTTTTTCAACCCTTTCAACTTTTTATTTGCAAAAAAACATTTATTCCTTATTAACTTCTAATCTATATCTGCACTAATTTTCAGTTGCTTAGGCATGAAAGCTTAATAGACAGACAGACAACATATGAGTTATACTATAGAACCTACATAATATATAGAATATATTAAATAACTAAAAAACCCTACATTAAACAAATAAATATCTTTGGCCAACCACACTCGGCTATCTGATCCCAAACTAAGCGTTAGCTTGTACTATGGTGATCAGATAACTGATAAACATACAAATATGTTAATATACACTAATATACATATTTTAAATACACCTAGACACAAAACAAACATTCCTGCTCATCACAGAGAAGTTCGTACTTTTATGGGCTGTGATCGTTTGCTATGACCTGTTTGTTCATTTGCCTTATAACATAAAACATATAGGGAAGTAGTTCCCTAGTAGCATCAGAACTCTAACAAATAAAAAAAAACAAAAATTTATCAACACTAGAAACCCTTTTCAGTGTGCCAACGTATAAAAAAAGGTTAATATTTTTATATTAATAAGCCCTAAAAATTCTTTTGATTGACTTAACTCTAATAAATGTATTTTTTTTTGTTTAATAAACTCTTTTGAGAGTGCCAAAAGCCGAACAAATTTTTGCTTTTTTTTTTTATATTATTTTAATTCTAAATCACCCTAAAACCCCTTTTGAGGGTGCCAAAATCGTAACACAATTTGTTGGTTAATTATATTAATTTTTATTTTAATAAAACCTAAAAACCCTTTTGAGGGCGCCATAAGCCTAACAAAATTTATTATTATTTTTTTTATTTTTTTTTATTTTACCAAACCCTAAAAACAACAGATACAGATAACGAGAAACAGTATTTGAATCACCAAGATGAAATGCGTATCACGAGACGCTTCCCCGTAGAACCGAAGCTGAGTGGCTAGGCTCAATCGATAATGGTTATTGGGCACTTCTTTACCTAACGACACGACGATGACGCGACACCGGCAACGTCACAGCAACGATATGTCACGACAGACAACGGCGACGACGCGACACCGGCAACGAGACAACATATACGGCACGACAGGCAACGGCGACGATACCAAAACGGCGGCGTTATGTTATCTGTAACGACACGACTCCACGTAAATTTGTCAAGTAAACATTCGTTCTAACTCCTCCACCGACCCGCACTGGTGAAGCGTGGTCGAGTATACTGTAGGCCTCCTTAGGATGAGGAGCTCGTGCTCAGTATTGGGCAATCGATGGGTTTAAACCAAATATCCATTCATGCAATACTAAGTTAGTGCGCTTTACCATCGAAGACTTCATCGCCACTTACCATGAGAAGGGATCGTAGTCGAGCGCCAACTTATCTAAGGTAAAAACAAGTCCACACTGTGTTGCTTTAGTAATGAAAGACTTCAAGGCTTATAAAATACTTGTTTGAAAGAATTTTTATTGCAGACGATATGTTCAGTGAGATCAGTACATTATTTCTAACGTCACGACAACTTATCTATACTCGTTGCTTCGATCTGGAATGTTTAATAACAAACCGTTGCCTAGCAACCTGTGACTGACAGGAGAATTAAACTTTTGGTTGTTTTATCAGTTGTTAACTCTTTAGTATCATTACATTTTTGAAAACTGTTACTAGTAAATCATGGTACTTGCTTGGTGACAAATGCATAAAGTGTATTAAAACGAAAATTAGTAAATTATAAAAGTATACAAAATACTTCCAAAGGTTGAAAGGTTGTGAACTTTTTCATGAAATTAAGTATGTCAGAGTATTTGTGAATCATTTTGTGTGTTGTAATTTTTTTGTGTGATTGATATGACTATATTTATTTGTAGTTTGTACTTGTTCTTTGATTAATACTTAGTTTAATAACTAGTTTAGTGGAAAACACCACATTTATGTAAGTTGGTGAAAACCCTGCGAAATATTTTTTATTGTGTGTTTACATTAATTCCGGATCGAAGTTGTACCAAGTATATGCTATTAGGTTAAAGTAGACAGGCACGTATTAAAGTATAATACTAAACAATTTAGGATTTATCAAAGAATCCTTTTAAATATTTTTTTATATATGTATTCGTACATATTGTATATTTGTTAATAAATTTATATCTCACTTGCTAAGTGAGCTTTTGGTTCCTAAGACGATATAAACCATTTTCATTTCATTTAGTTAAAACAATCTCTTAACCTTAGTGTTTTCAGTCTCAGCGAGGGAGTGTATGCAGAATGGTGATTTGTCGATAAAATTGATAATAACTAAATATTGGTCATACATCGCGCTTTGTTCCCTATTAGATCGATTAGACTTATTATTCGGCAGATATATCATAAAGATGACCTATAGTTTAGAAGAACCATCCAATCTAATGCTTGTACACATTACGTACGCTAGCTCTTATGAACGAGTGATCTGCGTGGAAATTTAGATTTATAAAATTGTGCTGTGACGTAACAAAGTTTCTGCGGAAGTCGTGTCGTTACCGTGACGGTGAGTGAAGTGCCGCTTTTTGTGGAATGGAAGACAGGGCGAGTCGAGCCGTCGAGGTGAAAACATAGTCGGCCATAAATATTGATTTTATGTGAGCGGACGACTGCCTAGGGTTGTCACCTCTGTAACAGGTAGTCGGTGTGTTCAGGTCAAGAGTGAATAAGATTTTGCAAAATTGTTACGCTTGACTATCTAAAATGAAACCATAGGCAGTGGTTAACCTTTTAGTGATAAGGGATTTTTTTGGTCTAGTCTAGTATTTGTCTAGTTGTCCAGGGACCACCAACAGTTTAAAGGTTATAGGTACAAGTAGTAATTTGGAAATGAATAAATTATAAGAAAATCCGCGGGTTTATTACGTATCTTGCAAACGGAAAGCGATGATGAAAATTTAGCGACAATCGTTCGTTGATCGCGAATTCCTCGTACGTATTAGAGCAATCGTGCTACTGTTAAAGTATTTACGCTAGTTTCATTACAAAAAGTGCACAGTGTCAATCAGCGAGCGTTTTGCAAGCGATCACGTATGTTTCTTGCTCATAAATGTGGTATGTGCTATAGCGGCTGATTGTTTATTGTTTGCTCGTTGATTGAAAATTTTGGCTAATAGGGTAGCTGGATTTTTTATGGGCAAATAATAAGGTGAATCCATTGACTACACTAATAGAGGTTTTAAAATGACATCATGTACAACCCTAGACCACAGAGTCAAACTCGCGGGATGTCACACGTCGCGAAGCAGTGAGATGTAAGAAAGAGAGCGCATTACTGTCGCCCTACATCCAAGGGAGATGCCTACATATCTCTCGTGGCAGCTACGTACTTGTCCTTTACGTTCGTTATTTCGTTCCATTTGTTCGATTTGGGCGCTTTTAATTAATTTTTTTTTAATTAATTCAAAGATATCGAATGTGGATTCGTTGACGAGTGTCGTATTTAGTTATCGCCTGTACGCCTGAGTAAAATGTGTTTTAATTTAAACTTTTTATGTTATCTGTACCAGTGATAAAGGTACTTTGAATTATTGAGAAATCTCTTCAATAATTATATTTAAATATTTAGTTATGGTATAAAAATTTGGTAAAAAAAATGGTTCTCACAATTATTAAATTTGTATTAAATCATAACATTATGAAATAGGACAGTAAATATTGCAACTTTATTAACTACTATAGATAGAGAAATGTACTCTTTAATACTATAGTAGATAGGTATGTGCAACGTAAGTAGGAAATAAAATAGAACAAGTCAATTTAGTTAAACTTTAGTCACCTATCGCTAAAAAGTGCCTCTGTTTCATTTAGGAACCTATTAATTGTTAAATGTGCAAATGTTATGATAAAATTTATTATTTCTAATGTAAAGAACGAAACGAACAATTAGGTAAAAAGTCTCTCGTTTTAGAATTCAGTTCAAGCTTCAAGTTGACTGAACACATGTCTTTTAACCTAACTTTGATTTAGTAAACGGCTATGATATATGGAAACATTAAATTTTAAATAGTCTTATGATAATTTAAAAATTGTCTGATTTAAAATACGTTTTTATTTACAAGATGTACAGCGATTACACTAAATAACCTACCTATTTATGTGGATACCGTGAAATATTTTCCAGTAGTTTCTTTGATTGATTTTCAACAGCAAACACCTTTCAGTTAGTTAGTCACACAATAGTCTGCGTTACACATTACCGAATGAAAACAGTGTCAACTTAAGAACAACTATTTTTCTTTTCAATAAACAAAAATTCTTTCTAGAGCATGTAGTACGCCATCTATCGATCACTTAAGGTACTAACTAGACTTCGTCGTTTACTTATCAATTGCAACGGTAGATGTCACTACGTTTCAATGTATTAACTACTCGTCAGTAGATGGCGGAGGACCGTTCATGGCATTTAATGTTAATTTTACTTACAAGACCGCAATATTTGTTAGTGAATAAATTAAGTAACTAGAATAAATTTATTTATACATTTGTTTATTGCGAATCTATAACCTTTGAAGTCAATATGACGTCACAGCAAGCTCACCGGACCGGTTCGGACAAGTTACACGGTACCGTTGGGTTGAATGACCCCGCTTGCATTTTGTTTACGCGGGAAACCAAGATCCGGAAGAATCGGATATTTCTGAGATTATTTGAATTCTCATAAAGATAAAAGCTTTACAAATAATATTAAATATGACGCTGTTTTATTACACGGGCTCGTCGGGCAAGGTTTTTATTTATTTATGTAAATGTAAAAAATATAAATAATTTGTAAGGTAGGTTATTAACAATTTGTTTTTCTTTTTTATTATTCTTCTTAATAATTTAATCAAGCGAAGTTGCTAATGCAAAAATTTGTGCATTTTCACTTTTTCATGTTCCTTTTACATGAAGGTCATGCACTAAAAAGTTTAAATATTTTAAATACGTGTCGTAGTAAGTATGCCGTTCCATAAGTTTCAGTTGTAGCATGTATTAAATATATGAAATTAAATCTTCGAGTCTGTGTGGAAGAGTAACGATTTATCGCCCTTAATGTATATACGAGATATCGATATTAAAATTGCAATTTGCTTGCTTGCAATTACAACCGAAAGTGATGTTATATTGGCCAATCAAGTATAAATGAATAAAAAAGATTAACACATATTTTCTTGCAAATTGTTATTGCTAACCTCAGCCTTCTGATGTGACTAAGCTTAGTCTGGGCTCAACCCTTTGATGGTCCACTAGTGGCCCGGTCTTTCATATTGAGGAGGCCTACAGCATGAACAGCATATTCCAAGGGTTTTTCAATGCGGAATGGTGGAGGGGTTAGTTATGTTTCATGACGAAAGCAGACATGGATTGAAATGCTAATTAACGATAACAGCCTGGACTAGATTTTCATGGCCTCCGACGCACGGAAGCGTCGATTTTTTGCCACTATCGGTCACCCATCCTTCTACTGACCGCGCTCGCTTGACTTCTTCGATCGCTTTACAATCGAAACAAACCGTCGGGCTTTGAAAAATTCAAGTTTAATCTACAATAATATTTTGAAGTTTTGTTTGTAATGGATAAACTCAAAAACTTTAGACCCGTTTTCGGAAAATCTTAATCCAATGGAATCTTAAGAGTGACAAGTTATATATATTATCCCTGAAAATTTAATATTTTCTGCTGGTACAACACTGGTTTTTTCCGAAGTGAAGGGGTTTCCCGCAACTACGTCCTCGAAGTACACCCCTTATTTTTACCCTTGCCTCCTCTTACGCCCCTCCCCCTTCAACACCTCACCCATAGTAAACATCAAATCTAGTGCATGAATACAAAGTGTTATATTTATCTATATCTGCGCGTTCAAGCCTTTTTTCGCGAAAAGGAGATTTATTTTTTTATTTTATTTTATTTTGCTTTATTTGGGAAACAAACGATTGACAATATGCATAGCATTATGACAGAAAAAGCAAACATAAATCAGTGAAGTTTCCGATGCCTATATATTCTTCTTAACTTCTAATCTACTTATGTATGTATCAAGTTTCATCAAAATCGCTTCAGTAGTTTAGACGTGAATACAGAGTTATTTTCACATTTATGATATTAGTAAGGGTTATATATTTCATTAATTGTAAACCCTACGTTCTCAACTCATGTGACGCAGCTTAACGCCAGTATTCATGAAGAACACTTGAAGCTGTTACTAAATTTTCAGCAGAAAGTGCTATTTTTCTGTGCATTCATTGTGTCACATTTATCATAGTAACATTCTTAAACAACATTCAGACACTACTTTACTAATAATAGAGTTTTTTAAAACTGATTTTTTTACTAGCTTTTAGTCTTTGGCAATGCCAAATACTGTTATAGTCTCTCTTTCTTCGAAGAGTTCTAACTAAAAGTCCAGCTAGTAAACGTCAAGAGCTACAATTTCTTATCATTAAGGTTTGTGGAAGCAATCATTACTGAGAAGTATTGTTGATGAAAACTGTAGCAAGAACAACGTAAAGATAAGTATAGTTGATGAATACTGTAGCAAGAACAGCGTGAACATAAGTATAGTTGATGAATACTGTAGCAAGAACAACGTGAAGATACGTATAGTTGATGAATACTGCAGCATGAACAACGTGAAGATAAGTATAGTTGATGAATACTGTAGCAAGAACAAAGTGTAGATAAGTATAGTTGATGAATACTGTAGCAAGAACAACCTGAAGATAAGTATAGTTGATGAACACTGCAGCATGAACAACGTGAAGATAAGTATAGTTGATGAATACTGTAAGTGAATAAAACAACGGTACTCTTAACGAGTTTTAACAGTTGTAGTTACACACACCAAAACAAATGTAATTATTATTTATATGCTCTTATGTTATAACATTTTATGAGTCAGTATCTTGTCTTGAAAGATATATTATGCATGGAAGTATTCACTGTAGATTTTAAAAGCAAATTGTAAAAAAGAAAGGATTCGAGTTATGTGTTTCGTAGCTGTTTTTTTTATTTTTTTGTTAACTGGTTCCACTCCCGGCCCATGGTAAATATCTTGACCTGTGAGTTATTCCAGAATGTAATCTATCTTAGTGCTAAATTTCTTTTAAATCCACTCAGTATTTTGAAACAGGAACAAACATCCATTCATCTCTACAATGATCACGTTTAGGTCGATATATAGGTGAAAATTATAAAAATATAATTTTATAAAAACATTAAAATAAATAAAAATCGTGAGTACTAGTTAGAGTTTGAAAATATTTAGTATCCACGATGATGAAACATTGATATTTAAAAGTAGAAATTGCCCTCGCTTCGGAAGCACAGTTATCCGGTGGTTTCAGCGTTGCACTACTCATGTTAACCTATTATCCCACGGGAAACAAGCAGTTTTCTGGGATGAAAAGTATCCTATAAATTGTCCTTATATGCTAGAAACATTCTAAATTTTATCTAAATTGATCCATTGGTTTCGGAGCTCTCATACATTAGTTTTAATTATTAAAATTATTTAGACTGTTATCCTGCGGGAACAAAGCCATTTCCTGGGATAAAATCTATCGTTTAACCATTCTCGGGTTTTAACCTTCGATTATGCCAAGTGACATCTTAATCTGTCCAGTAGTTTTTGCGTGAAGCTCTAACAGACAGACAGAAAGACAGACAATAAATAAAAAAAAATGTTTTTGTCTCTATAACTATAACAAAGCTTCCCTGCATCAAAACTTCCAAAAAATACTTAATGTACAGAATTGACCCCGTTACAGTTTTATTATTAGTATAGAATGGATAACTATAACAAAATTCAAAGCTTTTTAAAATGCCGGACACAATATTTCAGATGTCACCGTCAAAGTTGAACCGCGAACCAGTAGCAGATTAATAACCAGCGGGCACGTACACAGAATCACCAGGCAATCGAAGATTCACCTGAGGCAGAACCGGCCTCAACAGTTCAACACCGTTAACACTTCGCATCACGAAAAAAAATACAGTTAGGCCATTGCCGACCGAGCGCTGGTTCGAAAAAAGCATAGTGTAGAGTGTACCGGCATACTACGTCAGTAGGACGTACGCGAGCGTTCCCGCGCAAATGACTTTGACAGTTCCGTTGGCGCCAAAATTAGTTTTCATTCAAAGTTGAGTGTTTATCTGTGATTTTTTTGAAATGGCTGAGTTCGGATAATAAAAGGAAATGGGTTATTAAAGTGACACTGACAGATTTTTGTTTTACGAAACTGTAACTGGATTTTTGGCAAAATGCCTAGTACTATTCGAGGTAAGTTCGGTGATATATTATTTTGTGTTATGTCAGAAACGTACAGCAATTTATTTTTTATAAGAATTTAAAAGAAAATTAATGTTCTAGTTTAAAATAGGAGTAATTCTTATTTTTACCGATTATAAATTATCTGGATTTCTTGTTAAATTTATATTCGTTTTGTTTTCATTTTTTTCGTATAGTTGGCTGAATAACTATACGATGTGACAATAAAATTAGGTGTGTTATTAAAATATTACCCTAGAATTTTAAAGTAAAATCGTATAATAAGATGTTTTTACCTAATGTTTTTAAGGTAAAGGTGAATGCACGTCTTGTGTTGACGGAAACAATCGTGTGACATACGACCTATTTGAATTTCATGCGGCAGATGATGATTATAATTCCAAATGGGACGTCTGTCACTTTCTTTCATGTTTACCAAGTCGAGGCGCCAAAAGTATTTTGTATTTTCAGACTTGTGTTTTATTTTCAGGGAATTTGAGTTTTGAAACTATTGAGTATTCAAGTACTATCGGATGGGTATTCAATATCGGATAGGTGGATATATGTGCATTCTTTTTTTAATTTTCTTTTTCTTTTTTTTTAATTTTTTTTTTTGTGCAAAATATAATTCTATCTTTGCCGTAATCGAATATACTATATAGTTTCAAATTATTAGTATAGGAGCTAAGTACGTTTTTGTGCAAATTGGTTTTATACGTGCATTTTACTTTTACATTTCCTTCAAATATCTGTAACTTAAAATATTAACTGACGGATAATTCGAAATTCGTAACCATATCTGAAACCAGTATATATTCATATCTGTATGTACATATAACTTTTGCCGTTTTTTTCATTCATAACATCGTTCTACTAAACTTGTCATCAAATAATTTTCGTTATTGTAAACTATCGCATTGAAGTTGTTAATTCTACCTTAAATTGCTTAAAAAATATACATAGAATAATGTCTAACATATAAAGGCTGAAATTGAGTAACCATTAATGATTTTGAGTGCAGTATGTTATTCTAATATCCTTTTATAAGTCTTGTTACTTCCTACTAATATTATAAATGCGAAAATTTATAAGGAGGGATGGATGGATATTTGTTACTTCTTCATGCAAAAAGTACAGAACGAATCTTAATTTAATTTTGCGAATAGGTAGGTAGTCTGGAATAACACATAGTCTACTTTTATCAACCTACCTACCGCGGGGAGTAATTAAAAATACTATAACCGCAAATGAAATTACAACCCAATAATAACATTTTTTTCTGAATTAAAATAGGTTTTTTATCTACCTACCTACTTTCAGTTTAGGAGATGCATTTCTTTATTCCTTTTCTCTCTCTAGTTTTACTAATGTTAGGGAACTATATCATCACAGGTGCGTGACATCCCGGTGCCTTCCATATGCGTTGGACGGATAGGCGGGGGGGTTTTAGTAGGTAAAATCCTATATAACCCCTAACCTCTGGGTTCGGGTGTCCCCTTTCCCCCTACATACATTATTTATGTATGATTCAGTGATATCAATGTAATACTGCAGTGTCTTCAAGACAAGAGTTAATAGGCTTCTAAATTAATGCGCTTTACAATCTACGACTATATTCGCTTACCACCAGGTGGGATTGTAGCCAAGCATTAACTTTTATATGTAAAAAAAAAGTGATCCAGTATTACAAAGAAATACATATTCGTTTGAGGTCATTGAGGCTATTAACCGCGACCTATATTATCGCAAACAAAAAAAAAAGAATGTTAAGTTTTTTTTTCGAATATATAATTTATCATATACGATGATATATAATAAGTACATTGAAAAATTATGATAATAATTTGCTATGATAATCCTTAAGAAAAAAACGGACTGACTCTGATTCCGAATTAAGAATCGTAACATTGATTTTACAAAACACAATAAATAATTAATCAATAATTATTGTTACACAAAAAACTAGAAAAAGAATTTGCAAACAAGAAGAATAAAAAAAAAGTTTATAAAAACCCTTTTCTAAAATGGAATTTTTAATTTACAACAAAAGAAACAGATCAATAATTACAATTAAAAAAAAGAAACAAGAAAATTTAAAAAAGATGGCTTACGTTCTTCTGTCTGTGTACCGAAGCGTACACTGATAAGTGCGGAAGTGTGCAAAATGCAACAAGAACGTTGACCGCTGTAGTTATACTTGTAGTTTTATGAGCCAGAGATAAACTAAACTATGTATTACGTCACTTTATGTTTGTTTAATTTTTTTTTTTCATAGATAATAATGCACATATAGTGTCTCTTCTTTTATTAGTGGCCTGTATTTCTCCAAAATCCCACTAATATTATAAATACGAAAGTTTGTGACGATGGATGAATGTTTTTTACATTACGCAAAAACTACTGAACGGATTTGAATTGTCAAATTTGAATTGTCAAATTTGAATTTGTCAAAGGGATATATTATAGTCTGGAAAAATATAGATCATACCCATTAACACAGTATGAGCGAAACCGCGGTCGGACCCAAGCCCTTAATATAATAAATGCCAGAACAACTCTGTCTGTATGTTTGTGACCCTTTCACGTCGAAAGCAGTGAATCAATATGAATGAAAATTAGTACACTCATAGACCAGAAGTTAAGAAAAAACAGACTAATTTATTAACTTATATGAAAGTTCGTAATTTTCTAATATAAAACCAGAAAAAAATTGTTTTTGCACTTAATTAAAAATTCATAAATTTTTGTGCTAGATTTTATGAAGTATAGACCTGTGGGGGGAAGAAAAAGAATATGATTTGTTCTACGCAGACCTAGTTGCGGGAGAAGCTAGTATTTATAATGCCCACGAGATACCCAAGATCTTCAAATAGTAAATACCCATTATATTATTGTAAAGTTTTCTTTTGAAAAAGGTTAATAAAATGGGGTTTCTTAATTCGAACCTGAGTTATGTGCGTTCCCAAATAACTTCGTCGCTTATGAACCGATTTTGATGATTATTTTTTTGTTGGAACGGAGATATTCCAAGGGTAGGCTTCAGGAAACTAGGATCTGATGATGGCATCCTCGAGAAATCAGGAACTTTCGAATATCGTAGAGACTAGTGGGTTTATTTTTTTTTCATTAAGTATTTTCAAGCACTACAATTTGCAGGTCTGGAGTCGTTCTGATGAAAGACAGGCGAGAGAACTCCTCAATGTTTTACAGCAGTTACCTTGTGTTTGGACTTAATTCATTCATATTGATGAGAATTTTGTACCCCACATGAGCGTGTTACTGAAGTTGGTTTAAGTTTTATTTTCAATATTATACCAAATAATTTAACATTTCTAATAGATTAGCCGATCCATAAGTTGCAAACACTAAGATACCTACTCCAAATTCCAAATTACAACGAACTTTTAATAAATACCAATCTTTGAAAATCTCTTCATATAGTACTTTTCGTTTCTATATATCAGGTACTCCCCATCTTCAATAAGGTTATGCATAAATTCCATTTGCCATTTTGATTGAATCGTTTGCTAGTAGAAATAGTTATGCTTTATGTTTTAAGACAATTTGATTTAACCAATCTCAAACGGGAGCTCGTGGATTAAAATTATACGTCACAAACTTCTAATTTTCAAAATTACGTGCGTATCAGAAGTTGATTATCACTTGCTACGGTGATCAAACATCCTGAAGCACTCCTGAGACTTCTTCTCACTGTGAGAGACCCGAGCCCAGTAGTGGGATAGGTTGCAATGATTAGAATGTGACATGTTGCATAGAATATCCATTTAGTGTAAACATGGCAGGTAGAACTAACGCCCACCGGTACCCGTTATCTTATTTACATACAATACTTTAGAGAGTTTTTAGCAATTGTCATATCGATGTACTTCACATCACTATTATAAGTTTTTTATTTATATTTAATCTGAACGGCCAGTTGTAGCAGTTTTACCATAAATGGTTTGAACCATTTATCGTGAAATCGTGTTCATAGCTAGCTCCTAATCCAGGGACAATAGGCTAAACTTTTTTTCTGGAGTTTCTCTCTGTTTTAATGAGTTAGTGTTGGATGATTTAATATTAAAAAACAATAATTATAAACAATATTGTCACAGGTTTCTGTGGTTCATATTTACAGTATTAAATAAGGAATTCCTCTATCATATTTTGGTATCTGTAATAGCAAGATTTACTTGTAAACAAATTTTCCGTTTTAATAAAATTACATAAGTTTAACATGTTAAAAAAAGGAAAAAATTCTTCGCTCATGAGCTATTGGTTCTTAATACGAAACAGACTGTTTTCATTTTAGGAAGGCCTACGACAAGGTTTGACGACTATCATGAGGATACGATCGTGTTCGTCGGGCTTACATACTGTCCGAAGCACGAATAATGAAATCGAATTGTATAGGTGACTATTATATGTCGTTGCAAGATTTTCATGACTGCTTTCGTACTTTGGAGCCGGGCAGGGTGTTTGAAGACGTCGGTTCCAGTTTGTATCGTTGGATGGATCGTTGAAACTAGTCAGTAACGTTCAGAAACCATAAACATTCTTGAAAAATTTGAAATTTAATATTTTTTTTTAATTTTTTAACTGGAATAAGTCAATTTTTGACATCGATTGCATCTGATGGAAATTGGAGATGTCGTTGTCTGAGATTTGGTCGTACTAAATTAGTCAATAATTAAACAAATGAATATCTGAGGACAATTAATTCAAACTTGATTCGAGACTTTAGCCTTTACCAAAAAATTCATTTCATTTTTTTTTACATATTGTTTATACATTTATAACTCAACTAGGGACTCTGTATTGTAAAATTTTGACTTTCGTTAAGTGAGCTTTTGGTTCTTAAGACGAAATAAACAGTTTTCATTCATTCATTCAAACTAAACATTTTGCTTATATTACGGTGACCAGGCAAGTGATAAACATATATGTATATCTTAATACATACTTATATAGATATTTTTATTACACCTAAACACGGTCTTGTGATCAAATTTATGTATTAAAAAAATAAACAAGTATCAAGACCGTTTTTCGTCGTATATTTAAGGATAAAACACGGATATATTACAAATGTATCACCTTCATCAACTTCATTAGTCACACTATAGTGTATTTGTTCAGACAAATCCGAGTGTCGCGGCGAGTGGAGATGACTCGGAAAAGCGACAGCGGCCCTTTCGCCGTGACGTAGCGTACGGTACTACGGTACCTGATAGGGGAGGCGCTATCGATATCGACTATCGATAAACATTGAAACCATGCTAGATAGATCTGTGACTGTATTGAGAATATTTATGTTGAAAAAAAATTATGTTTTTTTTAATTTATTCGGCATAGGAACATCGATACTTGATTAAAGTACTTTTTTTTAATGTTATGTAAGTTGAATTTATTACGATATGATTATTATATATATACTTGTTATTGTTTAAAAACGGGTATCGTAAGTTGGAATTCTGTGTCTTTGTGTTTCTCTGTATGTTTTCTAAACTAAATAATATGACACAAAACAACTCAACGCAAAAACGGAGGATGTTAAGGTTTGTCTGTCTGTATGATTTTTTTTTTTAATTCTCAACACCAAAAGGAACGATGTTAAAATTTTAAGGTATCTGTCATTTAGTTTTTAAGCTTTTTTATTTTTAACTATACCGTTCTTTTTTTGAGATTATCGCACACAAACATACAGGAGACTTACAGAATTGTACGTATGTTTTTCTGTATTTTTAAATCAGTACCAAATATAAACCCAGAGCACATCACTAGCAGTGACGTCGATAACGGTGCCCCTCACCCACATACGTGTAACTGTACAGTCCGTTATACGAACGCGTTCTTGCTCGCGCCTGGGAAGCTAAACAGGTGGAGGCTGTATGGGTTACGTCGTTTGCCTCGCCAATTAAAAAGATTCTTGACAGTTGACATTCTTGACGTTACTAAAAAAAACTTGGCTGTATAGGGTTCGTTGCCTTTGTACTGACAGCTGAAAAAAAACTGGCTGTACAGCGACTGTACAGTACGAGAGTGTTTAAGTATTACGTCATTTTTGAAAAAAATTAACTTTCTCACCCCATGTAATGCGACATAACTATTTTCTAGAACTCCCTTCGTATATATTACGTGTCACTCGAATGATTTTTGAATGAATGAATGATACTTCCAACAAATATTTTTAAATAAGTTATTTCTATTTTTTAAGATTTCTTTTTTATCATTATTTAAATAGTAGCCAACTGTTTTGGCTACTGAAATATTACAATAAGTTTTTAAAAGTATAAAAAAACTTTAAAAATAGATTATTGAATTCGGTAAAGTGGTTTTTGAGTCATCGCGTGATCAAAGAACATACAGATTAGTACTTTTATATATATTTTTCCTGATTAAACTGTATTTACAGATAGACATTTTTCTAGGAAAACATAAGGGTTCATGAGCATGCAGATAAACGAACGGACTTGGCAAACCTTTTTGGATTTCTTTTTGAATATATAACCTTTCAGACCATATATATTTTTTTTAATTGTTAGCAAGTAGGTATGTCCTTGTCTTGTTGAAATGAAGTGAAATTTGATCAATATTATGTACACATGGTTTTTTTTTATTTTCTTTATTTGATCACACAGGCATTATTAAATAATAATAAAATAAAATTATAGATATTACATTATCTTACTCTGACATGAATAACTTATATCTGACATGAATGACATTTAAAAAGCTTAAAACGCACATAACTCATAAAAGTCAGAAGTGCGCGCCCTGGGATTCGAACCCGGACCCCCGAGTAGAAGGCCGAATACTTAACAACTAGGCTATCACCGCTCTAGAATCCTAGTCCTAGAATACTGACCCCAAATTCCTTAAGTAGCTTCTGTAGTTATGATATAACCAACTAATTTCCAGCCGATGTTTTGT
>DWJZ01002065.1:0-20641 GCA_018249125.1 Asbolis capucinus
TAACATCGCGGTTACTTAATCCCTACCCATAATATAAAATCTATATATATATATAAATATATATACATACATATATATATAAATGTATGTTTGTTTGTGAGTTTTTTGTCCTTTATTGATTCTGAAATGGTAGAAGATAGAGAGCAACTTTCTTCGCAATTACCTGGAAAAGGTTTTGGTGTCTAAATTATTATAATCTAAATAAAATAAAATATTAATATCGGTCACATGGTTGAAAAGTTGATGCGTAATAAGGCGCATAGGGTACAGCTATTATTTTATAAATATGAATTGTATATGCAATAACACTATGATGGCCTTGTACATTCATGAATTTAAATACTTACAAAGTGTATCCTACATATCCGCACAAATTGGTATACATGCATATATAGTAACGTATATATTTTCTGTGATTTCTTACGCACTAAGTATGGTATATAGGGGACGAACTCTCCCGAACAACATTAGCCCAATCGGCCTTATATTAGGTACCGATCAACAGTGGTAATTTCCCCGGTGCTTTATTTCTACGTTCCCCACCTCTCTTCAATATTTGACTGTATGGTTTGGTATAATATAGTAAACTAATATTATAAAGCTGAAGAGTTTGTATGTTTGAATATAATAATCACAAGAACTACTTATTTTAATGGAAAAAATCTTTTAATGTTCGATATTTACCAAGGAAGTTTATAGAATACTTTTATTCTTTTTATTCCCGCGGGATAACAGGTTAAAATTCGTATAACAACACTGACACCACCAGACTGATTCAGATGAAATTGTGCATAATTATTTATACGAGGGTTGTTTATAGAAGGGATTGATAATACAATTAGGTTACTCATTAGATACATTTTATCCCGGACAGTGATTTTATTCCCGCGGGATTGCAGGAAAAGATAATCATAGAGCAGAACAAAAGTTGTTATGCTATAAAAGTGTTGGATAGGCTCGTCAACGCTTCGGCACAAATTCCCAAGTGGTCTGATGCCGCTGTACTG
The DNA here is from genome assembly GCA_018249125.1 of Asbolis capucinus. Taxonomy (NCBI): domain Eukaryota; kingdom Metazoa; phylum Arthropoda; class Insecta; order Lepidoptera; family Hesperiidae; genus Asbolis; species Asbolis capucinus. Next base: position 1,008 of record DWJZ01002065.1, read on the forward strand.
ATATAAGCCGACGTAATGCCTTTTCTTTCCGGTTTGATAAGTGCAGTACACAGCCTGGAACTAATCACGCAATTTCATCAGCGCAGTTTATCTGTAATTTATGTATATAGGCATTAAAAGAGCCAGTGTATCTTTATAGTCTTTACCTTGGAGCGCGGTCAGATCGCGGCTTTGTACTATGTACTGTTCTGGATTCTTGAAGATATATTCTTGAGATATAGAAAATAATCAAAAAATATTAATACTTAATAATAAATGATAGTACAAATTAAATGGGTTACAAGTCTGTCGGTAGATAGATCAAAATAAATAAAAATATATTTTTTTAATTTTTTTTTGTTTTTCCGGAAGACTTAGAAATTGTTAAGTTACATAGCAATTTAGCAAGTACATTTCATTAGAAAACATAAAGCAATTTGACATTTTAGTTCCTTTAATTATCTATTTGAAGAAGACAGACTGACTGCCAAGAATGCCTCAATACCCATACCATATATTTTACGTCTAGTAGCCACCCAAACAGATTCCGACAGGCTTGAAGTAGGTTACGCACAATCAATTAATTCGAACCTTCTTTTACTAACAACTCAAGTCTTATCGTTGGAGAAAATGTAAGTAAAGATAAACAGACAAACATAGGTTATGTTCAAAATAAACTCTTTTTATAACAAGCTTTTATTTAACTTGCAATGTATGTTTGTATATTAGTATGTTAGTATAGTTGTTTGTTACGGGACAAATCTTGCAAGCTTTATTAGACCCACTTCCTCTTACTACGGAGCGGAAATTCTGCATCCTAACGACAAGCCTTCATCCTAATGACAATGCATTTTTATGACACACGACCTGGAAAATACTTGTTTTTATTATCATTTCATTTATATCTCATTGAAGGTATCTAATAAATCCGTTCGACATCTGGCAAATGATGCGTCATTGTCCTATAAAATAAGACAATAAATAAAGGACAATGTTGTTTTCTCCTCGTTGAGAAAAATTTAATCGAATTTGTGCTTTCAGTTTTACGTAATAGAAGTTAGGATGGTAGTTCGTGAACGATATTGACTATTTTCTTCATCATAATCATCGTGTCGTTATAATTTTGTCTGGAATTTTGTATACAGTTAATTACGGCGTGCGCTTCGGACATCAGCTTGGTTCTCATAATTTTATCCATAACTTATAAAATTAAAAATATAAGACCAAGATATAGATTTTATTTGTAAACATAAAAAAAACGTGCATGTGTTGTATATCACGGAAATAGTTAATTTGTTTTATGTTTCATTTAAATTTGGATAAAAATACATGGAGGTAAATTAAAAAAAAACATACAGACTTCGTTTTATGTCTCATATATTTTTTAAATAGGTCTTTGAAATAGGTCTGTAGAGTGGGGAAATATGTCGTGTTTGCAAAATGTGACTGGAAATTGTGTTTCTCTAAAAATTTGGTAATTTCTTGGTATAAGCGATAATCAGTCACAAGAAGGCCAACAAAATATTTCTGCATACACTTGTTTTAGCAAAGGAAACCATACAATGAATCACTATAAATCTAGGTTTAATGGGTTAATCTAGGGTGTACTGAAGACCTAAGATCAGCAATAGAATAGAATTAAAATGAAAAAAATGCATACATAAAACAATTAAAAATAGATTACCTTTGTATTTATTGCGTATATGTCTTATCAAATTTTTTTTTTGTTCTAGTCAAAACTATGGACCAGCAATTCCAGACATAAGAGACACAGAGGATACCTCTACGATTCTCGTATAAGTGGAAAAAGGTAAGAATGCAAGGGTGTCGTTAAGTGTTATTACGTATTTATTTTAATACTTGAACCTTGTGAGTTTACCTGGAAAGTTTCATATTTTCATGTTTATTTTAAATGAAAGAAATATTGTTTGCGAGACCTTATTTGCGTGGCGTAAGCTACGTTCAGATGTTCAAATTAGTTAGGAAAAAGCATTCATGTTTTATGTATTTGTAATCTTATAATGAAACTTCTTTGGGTTTATGTTTTAATAAAAAAAACAAGTCTAAATAGTGATCATCTACATAACGTAATAATTTATTAAGTATTTATAAATCTTTAGTTTGAATTACAGAAATAAATCAACAAACGAATAACTAGTTTGAATGTGACTGGTATTTCGGATTTAGGGTAGAAATATTTAATGTGCTTTAATTCTATTTTAACCATGCATTCTTAATTCCTGAAATCTTTTGTAGGACATCATCATGATAACGGCATTCAACGTGACTTCAATAGCCGTTCGTGCCTACTCTCCCATCATACTGGCTCTTGAATGGTCGAGGATGGGCCGTCTTATTTTCATGGTGTGCTGCACCAGCATAGGCACTATTATGAACGGTTTCTTTGTGGCGGCCTTCTTCGTCGAACGATCTCTGAGAAAAACTGGTAAGACTTTTTCTCCCCGTGTTATGGTCATTATTCTTCCTATTTTTCTGTTACTCGTCCTGAAGCGATATATTTATAGGTATGCCTGAGCTTGGTGTTTATTATTTCGGGTGCTTTACGATCTTCTTACTCTTTCTTCCTGGCGCGTGACGGTCCGTTACTTCCTTTGGGCTAGCAATGCGTTATTGTGCCCACAGCCTGGTTTACAAATTGCTGGCTGGAGTACCACTTACCATCAGATGACCCGTCTATTCTATTGCTAGCTCATAACAATGTAACAGTAATGAATATTAAAATTTGTCCATTTGAATAATGGATTACATGATATTAATGATGTGAACCTTTTTAGGCAATGTGTTCCATGCATGTGTGGGATTGGCCGATCTCATTATAACGACAGGTATAATACCAAGTTGCGCGGTGGTTTTGCTGTCAGGAGAGTGGGACATAATGTCCGTGTGTTACGTTCTACACTTCCTTGCCATATCTTCAACGTATTGTTACAACGTATTCTCTATGGTAAGTTTAATCAGAAGATCTTTACAGATAAATCCATTGTATTATTTTTGTTCCTTGCCCTATGACTGTTTTAATTGTTGCAGTTGGTGGCTGTAGAAACATATTATCGAATCTGTCGACCATCTAAAGAATATACAGCATTTATGAAAATAAATATCGGAGTTCTGGTGGTTTCCATCTTCATAATCTGTTTCGTAGTAGCCGGAATTGGAGTATACTTAGACTACGACTATAACTATTGTACACGAACACATTATGGCAATTTTTATTTCAGAACTGGAACCGCCATTGTATTTCATGTGATACCTTTCTTCCTTACGCTGTTCGGTTTGATATCTGCCGCAGTGGAAGTTCGACGTCGAGCTCGCAAACAAGTTCAATACAAACGTTCTCATGTTTTTGAATATGACAGTTCTTCAATTACGCTAAACATAACAGCTTACTTGTTTTTTGTGGTAGCGTGGATACCTTATCTCGTTATTGTCTACGAGTTTCCTAACAGCAGCGACACGTATTTTTATCAGTGCGTGTGGATTGGTCTGGGACGATCCGTATTGAGTAGCTTCTTGTATGGTTTCTTCAACCGGAATTTCAGACGAGCATTTGCTCACTTATTCAACTATTGCTGCTGCAAGAACACTCTGTCCACTTCTTATAACAGCCGACATCGACGTACACTGGAATATCGAGTTACTACTGGAGAAATAAGGGTCCACATTATGCACCAAGCCATTAACACAAGCAACCCTTTACGAAATTCGTGCTCATCACGTGATACCCAGGAATCTATACTATAAGAGCTGAAATGCAAGTTTTACGGAATATTTTTCCCAAATTAAATGTGGGGGAACTCTAAAATTTGGTTTTTGGATGTTTTTCTGACTAACAATTTATCGAGTGAAAATTCTCATATTTGGGGTACTTTTTTCCCGAAAATTATACGGGTTCATTTATGTTAGAGAGGTATTATTCTATTAGAGGATTAAAGTCTGCTTCAAATTTAAAACCAAATTTTCTTCCTAGAATAATTATATAACTGTGTTTCCCAAATTCCTGTTTGTCGAGAAATTAAAACAGAAATAACTATTAAATTTTTTCAATAGCATCCCCCGGGGGTCTCTTGTTTGTGTACCTTAAATTTCAGAACTACAAATTCATAATTCATTTAATTGATCTTGAATATAAATTCTGCGGTTCATGAATTTAGCTCCATATAAAGTAGAGATAGAGATACTTATCATATCTTAAACTCTCTATTGTATTGATATGACCTTCCACTTTTATATAAGTATATGCTCCTGTAAGATAAGTGCTTAGATCCCGATTTCGTAATAATAAGGCGTTCCCACCTCTTTACCCACTGTCCAAACTGCTTTAAATATTAGATACTGATACCAATGGACTTGGTCACTTGCGATATGGTATTCTGCAAGTCATTACGGTAAACGTAGTATTGATCGAAGAGGAGGACCAACTATAAAACAACAAGGACCAAATATTTTGATGCCAATGCAAAATGAGCAAATTCCTTGTTGTGTTGTGCGAAGATGAATATGAGTGTACTTACTGTATTTGGTCACTAACCTTCAGAAAAAAAGCAAAAGTGAAGAAGCTTTGTAATGTTTAATCAATCATACAAACGCCGGCGCCGCACATATCCTCTAGATGGCGCTAACAGTCAGTGTGTGATTTAACCGGGAAAACAGTACATGCGTCTGTTGGTGATAAACTTGTTTTTTTTAATACCAACCAAATCTGCTTATCCCTGTTGTGCCAGTACGTGAAAAGCTTTATTTCTTATTTATATTGTTCCTTAATTCTCAAGTAACAGTCAATCACACCTGATTGTAAGTGGCGATATAGTCTGAGCAGATTAAGCGCTTTTAGGAGAACTTAACAAATCTATTTCAAACACTCTTCGTCCCAGAATTTTGATGCTGAATAATATTGAAAGTTTAGTTGACAACTCAGTAGTTAACGAACTAATTCTAACGGGCACAAGGTTATTTAGCATACGCCACGAATAACATGGATACGTACGAGTAGCACGAAATAATATACTACACAATATATTTTAAACTTAGAACATAACAAGTTGCTACAATTTACTATATAGCCCCCTCAAAGCGATGAAAGAAGGAAAATGCTGAGAGCTCAATGAAGTCGTAATATTGAGATCAGAAAGTATACAATTTTATTTAACGTATTCTATGAAAAGGCGCAACACCCACGCACATATCTACATATTTGTCGCAAGTGGAAAATATATTTACATTGAGTACACCGTACAAGGTAGCTTCGGTATGTGCCTTTTTATAAGGACTGCATTCTGGGTACGATTTTCCAACTATGTTATTAATGCTGTATCAAGAATTATATTTAACATACATAGGTATTTCTCTTAATGTTAGGGAAAGATTTTAAAAATGTTTACTATTACGAGATCTTTCCGTATATCGTAGTTTGTAGAATCAGTTATAATAACTAGTTAAATTTCTTGTTAGATATATGGCACAGGAAGAGGTTCGTACTCGTGAAAAGTTCTTATGGAGTGTAAAAGAATGTTAAAGATTATTTAAAGTGTACTGAACTAATAAAATATTAGTATGTCATCTAAAACGATGATAACTGATTGAGGGTTAATGGTGATTCAGTCTTATTCTGAAGGATTTGTTAGTATTAGGAATCGAAAAATGTTTGAGAACATCTAAAGAGTGCCTCTTATTCGGAAATAAGTAGACAATTACGAAAGATATAAAAAAAAAGAAAAAAAAAAAGAAAAAAAAAACGGAAGAAAAAATAAAAAAAAAAAGATATATTTTTCTTTCCTACTTCGTCAACTATCGCACAGACACTTAGGACGTACACAAGATATGTATAATTAGATAGAAATTTATCTATCCTATCTTTAGACAGTAGTTTTGCAACTTTCATTTAAATAAAACGATATAATTGTACGTAGCATTTACATAAGACACTACATGGACACCAACTTTTTAAACTTGTTTAATTTACATTTTCATTTCATTATAATTAAAAAACAACTGATTTGAATAAACCTTCTATACTTATTATGAATGCTTACACATCTATGTAGATCAAGATAGATAGGATATGAAGTATATGTAGGTAATTTTAATCTGTGTATAATAAAAAAGACGCTAACGTCAGTTTCAATATATGAAGATTACAGAACTTAAATAATCAATATCTTTTCTTCAAAATCTGGATGTTATATTTAAGTATCAACATGTACTAGTAAGTAAGTAGTAGTACATAAGTAGTATTCGTAATTGTTGTTGTATTAGAGTCTGCATATTAGAAATCACGTAGTATGACGTAATTTAATGTGTCATTAATTAATTATCATTAATGTACTTAGTAACAACAATTCATAATTACACTATGACTGTTTTATTATAGAAAAATACGCACAGATTTGAATTTATTTATATTCTTTTGACAACTTTTTGGAAATTTTAAAACTATTTTGACTTCTTACATTTACAGTTGAATATTACGCGGTTTGACTATCGAAATTTCAACTAGTTAAGTAAACAAAATTTTTATTCTCATCATGTAAAAGTATTAATTTTAATATCATTTATTGTGTTTACAACAATGCGTATAAGTTTTTGCCAAAGATATTCGAATGTTAAACATTTATCTGAATATTTATAATTAACTAGGTCATAGTGATAATGATACGTATCTTCTGAAACATATAAGGAACAAACTTACTTAAACGTTCATTAAAAAGAAATATAGACTAACTGCTGTATCGGATTCGAACCAATACCTTATGCATTATGAAATTCTACGATGGATATCACGGGGACGCAACCACTTGGACCTAAAATATGTTTTATAATATTTTTGTAACCTTTAACAATATCTGTAATGTTTGATAGGATTTCAGTACCAAAATTATTTTACAACATAATATGTATGTGGTCATATGTATCTCGTACTATTTTTCAATTCATTTAATAATGTGTTCGTTATTGGTATCTGAATTATTTCTATTCTTTTCTCTTTATTTTTGTTGTCCCTCGCCTACATACTACTACTTATTACATTAATTCTATTACTAAAGGCACCTCCTTATATAAAATAATAATAATAAATTTATTTATTTATCGGACCTCATCAAAATGTTGAGTAATAATATACAAATAAAAAAATTCGCACATCTTTCTCATTCAAGGTAGAGATTTATTTTTTATTATACACACTTCCTTCTAAAATCCCAAATAATTTCCTCCGTCCAAATGTCAAAGCAATTAAACCTACAAACTATTACCAATACGTACATATTAAATTAATAATGCGAACCAATAAAAATTTTAAATTAAAACAAATTTCATTCATGAACCTACGTAAAATTAAATTATTAATTATATGGGCACAATTAATTGTACGTATGTGTGCGGTTTGAGTGTTCATTTTTGATCTTGTAGTTAAAAAAAATTTGGAACTTACATATTAAATAAAATGAACTACCACATTTTTTTAAATTAAGAAGATAAATTTATCTACAAGTTATTTGGTGTTCATATTTAAATTAAGTGCTTAGAAGGAAACGCTTCAAAAATCCTCCTGTTTCTACCGGAATATTTTTTTTCGGTTTGGAGGTGAAATAAAACAAAATATTAAATAGGTTACGTTATTTTATTTAAATTTCATCAACTACATCAGCAATTACTTAACCTAAAAAAAATACTATCGAAACAGAAGATTCCTATGTTCCTACCTGGATTTCTTTCTGGGATTCGAGGCGGAAATAAAACTGAAGAAGTATTACATACATAGGTAATATTATTCCATTAAAACTAATTTTATCCACCGCGTCAGCAATCATTCAGTCTCCGGATTCAATATCATCAACTACTACTTATTATTTGTTTAATCTTATGTTGAATTCCTGTTATTATTTTATTAATCTTCCGTCCTAAATGCCACTTTAAAAACGTCATTTTCAATAGTCCTAAAGCTATACAAATATATCGCATTATTGCTACATCTATCTTATATTTTGCTAAAATTGTAAATTATTAATTAGATATCAATTATATTTGAATAATGTGAATTATATTCGATTAATATGAAGTATATGCCAATAATATGAACTATATATGAACATAATGAATTTTATCATATTACATATAAATACCTACCTATATGTTAAGATATCCTGGCCTAATATTCACCAATTTTAAATAAATTTAAAAGTCCAGTAGGTAGGTATCCAATATTTATCGATTTATTATTAATATTAAATACATATAAAATGTTAGTTATACTCGTCGATATGTTAATGGTATTTAGTCAGGTATGATAGACGACGACGACGACGATATTTTAACGACGATAGATATCTCTCTCACATCACGTCTACTGTGTGCTGGTCTCCAATCTGATGTTATACCTATTTCTCTACATATGCACGTAGTATTATTGTCAAGCACATATATTGTCTAAAGTAAAAAAAGTGTGTGTGTATGTGTACTTATGTACGCACGTAATAAGTTATACTTATTTGGCGTGACAAGATAAAATTATTTCTGAAGTTTTTATCTTGCGCATTATCCTACATCTGTAGGAAGTACAAAAGGAATAACAGAAAAAATCTGAAATGTTGAGTAGCTAACTTCAGAGTGTCGAATTTGTGTGATGGTATGCGCGCGCATCTAAGAACTAAAATGTTACCTAGCTAATTTTAGGATGTCGATTTCTGTGACGGCTAGCGCGCGCATTTTTCCCTAACACGCCAAAGTAAGTATAACTTCAAAAATTCGTCGAATAAACAAATAAAATATAATAGTTTTTGATTCATAATAATAATTATGTGTGTATTACGAATATTCAATTTAATCATAGTTAATGAATGTAGTTCATCAATGTCATTAATAGCTTATAATAAAATAGTAGATACTCGTATATTATTAAATGTAGTCTGTGACGAAATATAATATATATATATATATCCAATTTCTTAGAATATGTTAAACTTTATAATATTCTATAAAATATTTGTGAAAGTCCTTTCTTATCATTTTATTTTAAAAAAATTTTGAAATGAGAGGTCGGAGTAAGAAGTTTTGAAGACCTAAGACTAATGAAAAAAAGTATGCGGGGTATAATCAGAGCTAAGTAGATCGAATTTATTGTTACTATTTTCGTCGCTCTATATATTTTTTTAAACTATACAGTTGTCTTTAATATCATATAATTATGTCTGTATAAAGGAAGACTGTCTTTGGAGATTAATGTATACATTTAGACTATCCAGACAATACTGGATGGGAAGTTTTCTTAGTAGGTAGCCTTATTGTATTATTATCCAGTATATTAATAAAAGTGGAGTAGTTAATAATTATGAGCTTACAAATATTTCACGGAAATAATTTTATTAATTTTCACAAAAAAATAATTCAGTTCACACTATACAAGTACTATACTTAATGATTACAATAAATGGACTTTGAGTTCACTACCCAACTCGTCACCTGTAAAAATCAAATATGTTATTTAGACCAAATGCCAAGAGTGTCAAGTAACAATAATTTGGGCAACGGATGCAGATGATTTTTGAGTTTAGAATGTTTAACCTTAGAGTTTTTTTTTTAATGTGATGACGCCACTGTTGGTTTCTGTTTAATTTATATGTGAAAAATTTGCTTAAGTGTCACACGAACACCTACTCATTTTCTCTCTTAATCAACCTCCTTCCTGTTCCTCCTTTGTTATCCGTTCTGGATCAGTATTTTGTTGGCGTTACTAAGGTACATTAGTTATTGGTTTCGATTCCTTTAGCGATGCATTCGCTTATTCCGTAGTCTTCCCTGTGCTTACAATTGTCCATCACTTCATGTTGTTCTCATGATTATTCATGGTTGCTGGTCTACTACATTGTAGGGTGGTCGTCTGGTTGCTTTACACATAAGAAAAAATCTTTTTGCTAAACAAAACACGAACATTTTTTTACTAATAGATGCATATTACGGCTTTGTATTTTTATGTTTCGTACTTAACCCGAGTTGATTTTGTATGGAATTCCTTGTCCTTGTCAATTTTGTATGGAATTCCTTGTCTGGATTTTCTCAAATCGAATTTATACCGAACATAGTCTTTGACACTTCTAAAAGCCCTTTCTGATAAGCATCTCCATCCGTTCCGCAAAATAGTTACCTACCTACTATATTTGTCATTCAAAGTATTGTTTATGAATCGATTTGATGCTAAAAGCTGACTAGCTCTTTGGAAAAGTTTGTTATTGTTTATGAATAGCGACAGAACTGATCTACTGCTGAAATAAATTATGATATGAGTTGAGTATTTTGAACGTAATGTTTGATTAAAGAGAAAGAATGTCATGATGATTTTGATTCATATCAACTTAGAACTTGATGTCATCGACTTTCTCAGTGTTTATAGAGAAATGCTCTTTACAAATTTTATCAGGTAAATTACGTTCAAATTAAAATTAAAAATACCGCCCATGACGTGTTCATTTTTATTTTCACGTAAAGTAAAAATCAATCAAAAGACATGAACGAAAAAAACCTAGTCCAAATGGCATAAGGCCTGGCTAAAGAAATAAAGACACAAACATAATATTTCTATAGTCATTAAAATAAGCCTGATGAAATATATTTTAATTTTAACCTTACAACGAATATACTCAAATATAGCTAAAACAATTTAAAAGGTTTTTCAATATATTTTGTTTATATTCGTAAGCTTTCACAATTGAATGTATCAAAGCGCTTAAAATAGCTCGACATTCTCTTCAACCTCGCAATCGAATTGAATAATATTCGTTATACAGCAATTGAAAGTATCCTTTGTAAACAAACTGATAAAATTATAATTTTTTTATTGGCTCGACATTTCCAAACGAGGTGCTTGGACAGAAAAATGACGTCATACATTGAGTAGGTTGAACCTCGTAAAAAGAACGCGTGGGTTCAAACAATTTTTAAAAGCCACTGAATCCAATTAAAGCCAATTTATTACAATTCACATTTCAATCGAATATTAAATTACATTGAAATAAATACGCGCTGATTTATTTATCGTGTTATTTTTGTATTTGCTATTTTTATTTTTCATTCAATCAACCCTGGAGTACGGCCATGCCCACGCCAAGTTGACTCTTTTTCTCGAAGCGGTTAATTTTCGACACCCCTATAATTTAATTAATCGACCTTTTATTTCAATAACGAAGTAAATTAATTATATATCAGGAATATAGAGGTAAATGACTATAGGCATATCATGGTGTCAGCATATAACATCAATTTCATAAAACTTTTCATATATATAGATGCTAAAAGAACAATACGATACCTCTAGATTTGGAAATATTGTTTTGTATTAATATTTAGTTATACTATATTTACGTACTTATTTCTCTGATGAATTTGTATTATATATCATATTAGTATTAATTATAAAATACTCTTAAATCTTATAATCCTTATACTGTGTCACGTGTATTATGTGTAGTTAACATTAAAAAAGTATTATGTGCCATGGTTGTTTCTTTTCATTCCTTTTATGAGTAACATACTCGACTCGGAGATCTAAGCCTGTCCTCTGGTACTTTCTCTCTTTTTAATTAATCATACTCTTTCCCATTCTACTTCTGTTACCCTAATGCAATAAACTATTGGAGAATCGGGGCTCAATATAGGTCCCATTTGCGTCAATAGTGTACAGCTTACCTCTTCCAGACACACAACTTCTTGGACGGCAATGGAGTGTCAAATTAATATTGTAAAGTAGACTTGGCATACTGAAGGGATTTTATCATAACAAATAATCCGCAATGTTTGGTAATTTGGAAACTAACGATTAAAAAAAAAAACAAAATTACAACTAGTAGTTAGTTGTATATCAATGTGCAAGGATGTAACAGCAGCCCTCGCGATTTTAAAGAACCCAACGAGAAGGCCTCATATTTCATGTCAACTCCATATAAAGTTTTCATAAAAACAATATTAAACTCTTTGTATCTGGTGAATCGTGGGGTGCCTGACTCGAGCAAGATGGTGGTAGCCAGCCACACGGGTTTCACGTAAAGATCCTTCCACGAAACCTTACCACCGAGCAGATGAGTTCTGTCGCCGCTTACGACGCCAGCATGGAATTGGGCTTGTATTCTAGGTTACCCTAATGTAACTCCAATATAAGGATGCTAAAGATAAACTAGACAATTGCTTAAACAAACACTTGCGGCGAGTTAAGGTAATATGTTTATCTTCGAAGAAGAAGCAGCCAGAGATCTGTTCACAATTACAGATAGCACTTATTACTATTGGCTGTATATTAAAAGTCAGTCTCGGAAATAAAAATACAAACCAAGACAGAGGATGTTTATTTACTTAGTTTCAAGTCATTAATGAGGAGGCTTAATGCACACTCCACCACGCTGCTCCAATGCAGATTGGTGGAGGAGTCAGTGGCCAAGCCAAATGTTGCCAGTTTGTATGACACCCGAAGGCCTCCGACGTAGTTTGACTTTGCTAAGGATAGCACCCGTGACCGAAGATTTCACGTAGCCTCCGAGCCACGGATGCACTCATGAAATTTTTGTCACTAGCGTGCACCCGCCCCAATAATCGGACTGGCCGCTGCTTTTCCAATCACTTAATATTATCAAAAGCTTTCGGGTCATAAGCGCTTCGAAAGCTGAGCTTACCAACAGTGATATACGTTTATTAAGTATGTTTTCGTTTTATATCAACCCTTTACCAAAAATACAGAACTTGTCTAGAACAGAGCAGAGCATTATTATTAAGTTACAGGCAAACGAGCAGACGGGTCATCTGATGGTAAGCTATCACCGTCCATGAACATTAGTAACACCAGACTGAAGTGATACGTGAGGTGCGTTTCCTACTTGGAAGGGAGTAATAGACCCGCGCACGGGGAAGACTAAGAAATAAGGGAAGCGTTACATCAGTGAAGGAATCAAGAACAATAATTACACCAAATAACCCCAAGGACACCAACAACACAGGATATTTCACAGTAGAAGAATGGAAAGAAGAATGACTGAATCACGGGAATAAAACAGGAATTCTTCTCTCCTTTCTCTACAATTATTTAATCATCCTCTTCTCTGTGCGTCTTTTATCACTTCTACTACTGACTTATATTAAAGGCTTATTGACCCGCTAGAAGATCCCATCGAATTAAAAATTGCCTACAACGTATTTATAGGTTAAGATAAGAGGTACTGACGCACACAAAGAGACTACAGAAACTCCATATAAAACTATACCTACTAAAGATTTAAATAACCATTAACGACTGCGTGTGACAGTTATAAGTGTTGGTTAGTGGTACGGTGGTAACTGAACCATCATTTGAGGGTTCTTCGACCTTATAAAACCTTTCCTCCAAACACAGCCTACCCATTGTCACTTCAGCTAACTTTGCAAGAATAGTTGGTAACTTTAGTTCATCAAACTTCATCGTTGCTAAACTTACAAATCCCATCTCGCAGCGAAGTGCTTCACAAACTTCTCTGCAATAATAACATAATATTCCTTTTTGATTACTTAATAGCAGTTTCATGCATAACTCTATTAATTGCTGCAGTTTCGCTTCACTTGCGTTAAAATAATTGTTTAAATTTAATATATAGAATTAAAGTTCTCGCGTACGTTATGCTTGCGACTTAACTTACAGTGTGTAACTTTCTTTTAAAATAATAAAATATTATATGTGTTTCATTGTTTGTTTATTCTTTCTCTTATATACCCCAAATTGTTTTTTTAGGATATTTGATGTTTAATTTTCAGTTATCCTGCTCATTCGTTTTCGGTCCTGTATTTTCCAGATAATTTTATTTTCAAATTTCTTCTGTCCTGCTCACACATTGCCAATCCAGTATTTTCTTTTCTATTTAGTCCAAAATATTATAGATTGTATATTTTTTAATTTTTTCTCTCCTACAAACATATTTTCTGTCCTGTATATTAATTTCTTTTTCATCCAGAATTATCTAGAAATTCAATTAGCAGGTTAATTTACTCGAGAATATGCAAGCCCTGTACAACAGCACAACTACCAGTATCATCTGCCCCTACCCCTATTAACATTCATACACGTGTCCGCAATGACCAATAAGTGAGTCTGACGTGATAATTAGCGAGCCAATTAATTTATTCTTTCAATATTCATTTGTCGGGATTCGCATGCAAACTATTCACCGTATTTATAGGTTAAGATAAGAGGTACTGATGCACACAAAGAGTCTACAGAAACTCCGTAAAAAACTATACCTACTAAAGATTTAATTAACTATTAACGATTGCGTGTGATAGTTATAAGTGTTGATTGGATTCATTAATTCTGGACATCATGTAGAATCCTAAACAGTAAAAGGTAGGAAGACATTAAAAGGAGAAGATAAATCAAAGGTTCATTTATTCATTGATTATTTGTCTAATGATCCTAATTGTGTACTGTTCAATAATTCTTCTGCATAATTAAAATATTACTATTACATAATTAAAAGTCAATAATTGCTTGTTTTATTGACAGAAAACATCATTAAGAAAGGTGTCTTCGCGCAGGAGAATTTATGATCCTGTCTACAGCCCTAAGTGAATTCGTAGCGCCTTAGTGATTCCGAAAGCACAAAGTGTCCTAATAAATTATTAGTAAGCTATATATGTACGTATATGTCACCTATCAAGTTGCATTGTATCAACGTGGTGGAGTATGCTCCAGGCCATGTATGAGGTGAGACTCGTTCTTGCTAGTGGGCGATCGATGGTATGATATAGTGACCATGTACATGACAGGAGTACAATGACCACAAGTAGAAAAGCACTGAAACGCAAAGGAAAATGGAATAACTACATACATGTATATGTAGAACATGTTATGATAGAGCCACTTTGCACATCTTTCCGTTGTTGAGAACACTTTAACGGTGAAGTTCTTCAACAAGTTCGAGATTTCTGCGAGGACTCTTTTAACAAAAGGACGCGAAGACCTGTCGGTAAAGTTTAGTTATCAGTGGATTCAATATCCCCTTTTTTCAGACTTTAGTGGAATTCGTAGTACGATAAGTATACAATTCTAAATGCGAAAGTCTGTTAGGATGAATAGATGTTTGTTACCTTCACCTAAAAACTACTAAACCGATCTGGATGAAATTTATCACGATAAAAAATACTCAGGAATATTATATATCCGCCTTTTTATCAACATGACTACAACGCGGGCGAAGCGAGGAACGGAAAATTGTTGTATTTTCGTGATATGTTTTATTAAAATAGCCGTTTAACGAGACTAGCCATATTATTATATGTGATCACGATGCCCTATTCGCTTCAAAAACATTCAAAACTAACCCATACGTTGTCCACAAAAACCGCCCTTCGACCTCTAGTTGGACGTAGCCGCAACATGAACCCCAGGTTGACGCGCGCAAGAGGGTGGCTGAGACGGGCTTCGAGGAATAATACCAGTAATTTATGGCGTGGCTTAGTAAATAATTACTCTGTCTGCAAAGCGAAGGGTTCCTAGTTAATTCCCATTCCATTTATAGCCTATAGTTTTTGTAGTCTCTTAAGACACGGCTCTCGTAGGATCGGGTTCAGCTAGGCCAATACAGCCACGAAAACCCCACCCTGAAAAGACAAATACAGTAAGAATAAATATTGTATGAATATTAGAACCATTTAATTTCCTTAAACTCGCTATACTGGATATTTTCAACAAAGTCCGTGTTAAGTACATGAATTGCGATCTGCTATTACAATATGACAACCCTAATAGAGTAGCTCTTAAGTATAGAAAAAAGCGCCACTTCCCCTGTATCATAATAGAAGTGTAAACAGGCTATTTCCGTATGGCAAGCATGTCGTTTTTGTTGAATGTCAATCGTCATAATATAGCCTTGCTCAACGCAGTGTTTCGGGTTACGAATTGTAACGGTGAAAGGCGGACGCCCGGTGGGGGCAAAGCGAGGTGCGGCAACCACGGTTCGCGACAGTCCGCCGCGAGCGCATGTCGCTTACGTAGTTTATATACCAGGATATACACGAAAATCAAATGGAAAACTTTCGCGTGAAACATTAACAACTCCATACTCCACCCAGTGCGCAAGTGACGTGTGATATAAGGGTAATATGCATCAGTGACAGTTTTTACAAGTGATTTTTTGATTTAAAGAGACAATTGCAAAATGCTTCTTAGTGTATGTCTTGTTATTTGGAGCGCTGCCTTCGCGCCGGCTCTTGCCCAAGGTGAGTGGAACAATGCAGTATCCAAAACCTTCCTTTATTATGCGAAAAACCTCTGAGCTTGTAAACGAGCCGCGTTTGGGGTCGCTGCATACAGTAGCTATTTAAATATTCGTAACTGACTTCATTATAACATCTGCTTTAGATGCAATATTGAAAATAAGTGGCAAATTTTGTTTTACAATCTAATTTTAAATGAACGTTGAAAAAGTATCCCATATCCAATTTATAAGTTGGTTATTTAAAAGCACAAGTGGTTGCTCATATTACTGAGTCACTACACAAACTTCCAAGTTCTTAATACATTTTTTTGACAGAACCCGCTACCTAACTATACCTATAAAATTTGATATTGAAAATTATATATTCGGTTCATGAAATGTTACGTGAAACATATTAAAAGGTTGGATAAATTTCAATAAATCGTTCTCCAATTCGAGGCAATCAACTAAAAGGTTTGTAGGTTTCAACGTAAAAAATTAAATAGAAGTTGTTTAATATTGAATTTAGCTGTCACTACTGTTTATAAGCACTATTATAGCAGTTGACCAACGGCTATCCGAGAAAGTGGCAAACGAGGTCTTTACTGCGAACTGGCTCAAAGCACTTCTATGTGGCGGTAGGTACCTATTAGTTGAAATTTTATAGATGAAATCATCTAACAGAGTAATCAGAAGAAGTTTAGAAAAGAATATACGTAAGCTGTATTCCTAGTAATAAATACGTAAGAAGTAGTTCCAACGTAAGAAAGTCGCTACGCTTTCAGAGCCATATCCTACAAATATAAGTATTTAGAAACTTAGAAAAGAAGTAAACGCAGCATTCTTTAAAACGATATTTTTATACGTGAATGAAAAACGAATCAATTATTATGACTTCACAATACATTAATAATTCTGTATGCGAATCGGTTTAGCCACATTTAAGATTGAAAAAAAAAACTTTTAAATCTAAGCAAAAGACATTCGAAAAGTCATTACTATGGGAACTGAGGTAGGTAGGTCCAATAATTATTTCCTTTCATGAATATTATTTTCTATCAGTTTTAGCTTAATTATAACTATCCAATCCATCGATAGCCCACTACTGAGTACTCATACGGAGTCTCTCATACGGAGGAGGACCAGAGCATACTCCACGACGCTGCTTCAATGTAGATTGGAGGAGAAACTTATAATTATAGATGTCGTAAATTTAAATGCACTAGTAACAAAGTTATGGGGTCAGTAGCAGAAAAAGACAAACCCAAGAGTTGCTCATTGTCTTCTTAAAGCAATATTATTCCAGAAATAACAGCAAAAACATACGCACACGTGCGCAAAATATGTTTTAAATATCCTACCACTACTATTGTTTTTTGCGCTCTACAAAAAAAAATGTGACAGTTCGGGGTAAGGATATTAACCATTCCCTACAAAGTAAAGAAAAGTACGTATATGATTATTATGAAGTACCATCCGCGTGTCCTTAATCTATCCTTATGTCAAATTTCAATGAGATTCTGTAGTTTTTTTATGAAAGAGTAACGAACATCCTTCCATTCATGCATATATACATGCTCACAAACTTATCGACAATTTATGTAATTAATAAAATAGAATATGATACCAATTTTAATTAAGTACATATATCTTTCTCTACCTATCTTCTCTCTCTATATACGAATGATCTGATTTTAAAAGTATTTTATGTACATATTTCACGCCTCAGGTTGATGTTACAATTTTGGTAGTTGACACAGTTGTCAGGATTAATCAACTAAATTATTCGGGATCAATATAGGAAACAAGTAAATTATTCGGGATAATATAGGAAACAAGTAAATTATTCGGGATCAATATAAAAAACAAGTAAATTATTCGGGATCAATATAGGAAACAAGTAAATTATTCTGGATCAATATAGGAAACAAGTAAATAATTCGGGATCAATATAGGAAACAAGTAAATTATTCGGGATCAATTAAGGAATGAATCTTTAATGGTGTCATATTCTTAGATAAATTTATTCAATATGATGAGCAATTTTGAAAGGTTTAGTAGGTATATATGAAGATAACAATATAATTTACTGGTTTTTCTTGCAGTATATTATAAGCTTAAGAAATATTATTATTTATTTTATTTAAAGCTTTATTGACACCACAAACCAAAATTTGGGGACTTAATGCCTGATGGCATTCTCTGTCAGTCAACCCATGAAGATGGCGAGAAGTTGAGGCGGGTATCCAATAAAAAAAAAATATTTTATTTAAGTTTATAATAAAATATACATAAATATAAATATTATATGAATAATAGCACATATTTCATAATATATATACATATATACAAATTCATACATATGCGTAAACTTAAGCATGATTAGGAAAATTAGAAAGATAATATTATAGATTTTGCTAATTTTAAAAACTAAACAGTTACAAATATACCCGATAGGTAACACTGTGTAAAGACTTGTTTAAGTAGGGGGAGAATTATTATTACATTCTGTAAGTTATTAAGTTTAGATCACTAAATTATATGAAAATGTGTGTATACATATATACATATCTCTCTCTCTGCGTATGTATGTGCCCATTAGTAAAATTCTAGAGACATCAGGCCGTTTACATCCGCAGCTATACCGCAATGTTTTCACTTTCATGAGGTTAATTAAAAAGTAAGGTATCTATCGATCTGCGGACGCGGCGGGATCGCGTGCGTGTGCGCCTTCATTGCTTTCACTTATCCCTTGCGTGTGTGTGTCTCCTATCTTGTCTGTGTGCGTGCGGCCTACTTAAACGGACCACTGAACGATATACCATACCGGTTCGTTCTGTCGTGTGATCGGATTGCGATCGCGGTGATGAAAATAATTTTACCTTTGACGTCATCATCATCATCAGTGCTAAATTTGAAACTCTGTTATTGCTACTACTTCTGTCAAAACAATTTATAATCGCATTCTGCCATGGGAGTGCTCAAAATGTTTACACAGTTGTCTTGCAATACGTTCAACTTAAGTTCAACGCGTTTGATCTCGCAAAAAATGTCGTCACCATCTAGACATTGCGTTGTCCGTACACTCACACGTGCGACATAGACACGACAAATTGTCGCAAGTGTGAAATGTCTCTGCGACAGTGTTATGATATACTACAAATTATATACATGGTATGAGGTTGTGTTGGTGTCGCAAACATTGTCGACATTGCATATTTGAACTGTAGAGTACCCTTGTGAATGGAATACATTTTCATATGTATATCTCGATACATTCTAGCCGCCTCTTACTTCTTCATTTGATATTTTTCCGGCAGGGTTGTCAGCGCTAAAAAAAATGGCAGAGTTCATTGCTAATCAAAATGGCTGGAACGCAAAACAAATGTCCATTTACAGTAGAGCTGTAATACTTATTCAGTTTTCTAGGCTACGTAG
>DWJZ01002066.1:0-20640 GCA_018249125.1 Asbolis capucinus
TCTGATCACCATAGTACAAGCTAACACTTAGTTTGGGTTCAGATGGCCGTGTGTGAGTTGTCCAAAGATATTTATTTTATTATTATTATTGCTGTATTGTTATTGATATAATGTCTTGGAATAAAATTACCTATTCCAAAGTATCGATCTGCTGAGAACCTTTTGTATGGAGATATGAGTTTCTAAGTGAATAAGTTGCAAAGAACAAATGAGTAGTCAAGAGTATTTTATAGAAATGATTTGACTGGCCCATTGATCTAGTGGTTAGGTAACCTGACTGCTAGACCGGACGTCTTAGGTTCGGTCCACTCCCCGAACAAACGTTTCTTTGATGAGCAGGAATGTTTGTTTTGTCTGTGTGTTATAAAAATATTAAGTATGTTGTATGTATGTATATCAGTTGTCTGATCACCATAGTATAAGCTAATGCTTAGTTTGAGGTCAGATGGCCGTGTGTGAGTTGTCCAAAGATATTTATTCTTTGTACAAATTATTTATGTCATCATGGGAGCTCACAGCTCACTTACTAGTGACATAAACACAGACATTACTTTGTCTAGTCAAATCCCTCTATAACCCAAAGACAAAATGAAATACATCAATAATGTCATCGACATACAGAATTCTGCGTATAAATTCCAAGCTGTATCTTACTAAGCCTACGAACAGTACGAGCCCATAATATTATATTGGCTCCGGGAATTGTAACCGGAAACAATCATCGGTTACTGTGACTTATTGGACATGAGCTGCGTACTTAAACAGAGGTGAAGAACCTGCGACACGGCAGCTACTCAGCCTACTGGACTCAGAATCTAAGGTGAACTGTTTTGACGAAAACATTAGACTAATTGACCTGATTTGGTGTATTTAGTTAGTAAACCTGACTCCACCTGTCAGTCCGATTACGACCATATTTTCTTTCTGTGGTGTAATTGAATATTTGTGTTGTAAAAAAGAATCTTGTACGTACATAAAAAAGTTAAAAATGTATCGATATTTTATGACCATAGTACTTATAAGCTAACGTTTAGCTTGTCATCAGTGAGTGTATAAGTTATCTTGAGATATTTATAAAAAAACAAATTGTGAATTATGTTATGGTAAAATTTTCAATTTACCAATTTTGACGCTCCCCTCTTACCTCCGCGCAGACTGACTTTTTTGGCAGTAGATAACATGAGTAGGATGATTATTATAACTTAGAGTGGCTGAATTGGTGTCATTTTAAATGTCGCACCTTCTTTGATAATTTACTTTGGAAGTTTATGGGATCGGTTGCTAAAACGGCAATAACCGATAAATGGAGTTGACTATTCGTGGGCGGTCGTTTTGACCGAGTTGCGATTTTAAGGATTTATTTATTTTCATATTCTAAAACTGGTCCGTGTGCATCTCTTGTCTTCATCGATGACTCGCTTTTATGTAGGTTAGGTAGGTTAAATAAAAAGTTTAGGTACAAATAAAACCTTTTGATGAAGAATTTGTGATTCCAAAATATCGACAAATTCGTGTCTTCATCAACTTACATATTAACACATATTTTTCAGCTTCTAAAATATATGTCTCATCCATCCATCCATCAGCCTTTAGCTGTCTACTATTGGAATGCTTAACCGGCAAATATTTTAAGCTGCACAAATAATTTGATACTCTAATGTATAAAGGCTTCACTCTTATACGCTATACTGAATATGATCTGGAATCTTCATGATACAAACTTGTCAATTTTGTATCCTATACATGGAGTATGGGAATCGCTGGTGATGGAAAAATAATATACACAAAGAACACTCATGATCCTAGAATAAGCGTTCATCTGCCACATAGTGCCTGCATTGGGAGACTACTGCCTCGCACTGTCAGGATTCATCATCATCATTACAACCCATAATTGTTCCACTGCTGGGCTCAGTTCTCCACTTCAGTCTGATCTCGGTAGTCTATCTGCTGTTCAAAAGTGGCTCGATAGACTGAACATCTTCGAGGTATTTACGGAAAGATCTTAGTAGTGTAGGTTTCCTCACGAAGTTCTCCTTCAACAAAACAATTATTGAAATTCCTTCAACAAAACCATTGAAAATATTACGCGTGCGTATTATTAAAGCCCAGCGCCTCTAGACAAATATATTTCCGTTACCGTTCCCGCCAAACGCTAATTCAAAAATGCGTATGACGTATTGCGGAAAAACAGACGCCATATTTTTCTGCACCAATTGTCATTCACGCACATTTTTGAACTAGTCATAGCAGAATTGCTTCGGGAGTCCAGAACTCCTTCGAGAGTTCAACGTTGAAATCTTTGCACCATCTCTGTTAAATGTGAGAATTATTGAATATAATTTGGCACGGTATATAATGAAAATACAATTGATAACCTTGAGAACAGTTTTAGCCGCAGTTAACTGGAAGGATGTCGGGTAGCCGCGCCGTCGGACGTGCATTGGCTCGATAATTTGATTGTTATTGTGTGAAGTGCTGTGTAAAGACGAAATTGTAATTATGACTTCTGGTTATTAATGACTACTTTACTTCCATACCACGCCTAAGGGTTTAGACGCTGGAAAATAGCGTTGTACGAAATGTTTGTCCAAAAAAATGGGATTTAATATATATGTATACTAATATAGTCATTTTCTTTTCTGGTTTGTGTGTCAATAAAAAAATACAGACGAATTGAGAACTTTCTCCTTTTTTGAACCAATCCAATGGTCGTTCCTGAGCACGGGTATCTTCTTGGGAGATAGAAAGCCTATATCATACCATATATACTGCTATACCGATGGATTCCAACCGCTGGTGTTTAACTTTGCCGATCAACACAAACCAAGACGAGCACTTCAAAGGTCAGGTCAACCATAGACTTAAAGATTCAATTTCGAGATGAATCATTAAACGATAAATGAGTAAATGGTAAAATGCCAGAACAATAATAAATAAAATATTTACGGTACAGTGCGGGCGCGCATCGCCGTGGATACGGTTGAATGAATCAGCTTGTGACGTCATCGTAATGGCGCGTCCGCCTTTCCTTTCATAACGTTCCATCACTGTTATAGTTAACTCGTTTGTTTTATATTGAAGGGGATTGGTGGTATATATGGTTGTTGAAGATTTAATCCGGATTTTATTGGTCCTGTTGTTTGAATTTTCATTCTCAAGGTCTTTTTAAATTTTGTAGACTCTTCTCATTCGGTATGCATTTGTTCTATAGATCTATATCCACCCATTTTATACGTCATTTCTTATTACATACTCAATTTATGATAGATTATTATTACCTATTTATTTAGCACCAAAGTAAACCTATTATTCTATAATATCAGTTAATATTTTACTAATTATCATACACACACGATGCTGTAGTTTAATCGATACGTACAACGCCATCTAGCGAGGCCAGGTGAGACCTCGTTAGTTGTAAGTAATTATTGCAAAATGAAATGATGTTTCCTAAACGTCGAGTACAGGAGCGATAACGATAAACTGACCTTTCAACATCCGACCTAGATATTAATTATATTCTCCTCACCATTTGGATTGTCTTCATGGTAAAATGATTAGGCGAGGTTAATTGTTCAAGTTCCGAGCCAGGTTCATAACTGAGTTATATTTTTGTTAATTTTCAAATATCAGTTTACATAAGCATCTTGGCCTATAACTAATTTAATTTACAAACGAACATATGTGTTAAAACTTTGAACTGAATCGCTTATTTCAGGCGAAGAGACGTTATGTCAGTCACGTTCGCACCATGTTATGAACTAAATACTACTATATTATAGATGCGAACGATTTTGATGAAACTTGATGCAGAGGTAGAGTAGAACTTGAGGACAGTGAGAGACAGCGAAAACAAACAAACAGATATTCTTTATTGGGCACACAATATGGAAAATAAAAATAAAATAGACACTAGGACACACAAAAGGCGGACTTATGGCTAAATAGCGATTTCTGCCAGACAACCTTTGGGTAGTAATTTGTAAGGAGTCAAAAATAGTAGGGTGCAGACTAAGTAGCATGCGATAGACGGTACATATTTGCTTTATGTACTTTGAGTACATAAATCCATACAAATCTATATATACACATATATGAAATAAATATATATACCTACATTCATGAAAAGAGCGTTTTGAATAGGGGTTTAAAAGAGAGGCGAAAAGGGGAGGGGTGTACGACGCGGAGATAAGTGTTGGGGGAATTGATAGTAAAATATAAATAAATAAACATACTTACGACACAAATTCCTCTGAATGAAAATCAAACTCACGACCTCAGGCTTAGCAGTTAGGTTTACTAACGACTTGACCGACAGGCTATTTTTAACTCTTATAATTGTAGTTGCACCTCAGTTAGTTTGGTTTCACAAATTAACACAATGACAGTGACAATTGAAGCAAAGACGCGATAATATATATTTATTACCATGCCAACTGCGACATAGTATCTCAGCGTATGAGTGTGTACTGTATAATATATGCTCCATACTTAAGGCTCGATGAAGTTATCATGTAAAATCCATCATAGCAACAAATGTATCCCGTCATACATCATCATCTCAACCCATGATGGCCCACTATTGAGCACGGGTCTTCTGAATGAGAAGGTTAAGGCCATAGTCCACCACGCTGGCCAAGTGAAGATTGGTAGATTTCACACACCTTTGAATTTTGCAAACTCCCCGGCATGCTGGTTTCCTCACGATGTTTTCCTTCACCGTTATAGCGAGTGACATTTAAATGCTTAAAACCCACATAACTCCAAAAAGTCAGAAGTGCGCCCCCTGGGATTCGAACCCGGACCACCCGAGTAGGAGGCCGAATTCTTAACCACTAGTCTATAGCCGTTCACGTACATTTACGTCATACATGTCTAATAAATAAATTAATTACATTCAAGATTTTCCGCGAAGGAAAGAATCAGTTGCCGCGTCGCTTTTCCCGTTCCATTACTATGTAAATATCTTCAAATCAAATGTGAATAGACTTCTACTAACTTAGTGATTTACAATCGAAGACTTCATCGCCACTTACCATCAGGTGGGATCGTAGTCAAGGGCTATAATAACACAAAAATCAATCTCTGAGTAATTTGACGTGAATACCGTTTAACCGAATGCCTCAGAATGGACGCAAAATTCATGAACTTATTGTTATAAATTATGTGTGAGACCTGGTTGTTGCCTTACAATGACTTTATACGGATTTGAACAGTATTAATACATAAATACTCCGCGAAACGAGCCCATTTAGCATTCACAGGATAATTTATATTTTGTATTATTAATATAAATGTATCGACTAAACTTTAAGATTGACTAAATGAAAATTAACAGGAAAATATATATATATATATATGTTTTGCCTTTTTGGATATTTTCTAAAATATTGATTGAAGAAATTGAAGTGGCAAATTTTCTAGACTGACATAATATGACAGTATTATCATTACTCACTTCGGTGAAGGAAACCGGCGATAGGAAACTTCTAGAAGGTGTAAAAGTTTACTCGTTCACACTTGGCCAACCTAGTCCACTCTTGGCCAGCCTGGTACGCACTTGGCCAACCTAGTCCGCACTTGGCCAACCTAGTCCGCACTAGCCAACTTAGTCCATACCTGACCCACCTGGTCTGCACTTGGCCAACCTGGTCCACACTTGGCCAACCTAGTCCGCACTTGGCCAACCTAGTCCGCACTTGGCCAACCTAGTCCGCACTTGGCCAACCTAGTCCGCACTAGCCAACTTGGTCCACACCTGACCAACCTGGTCTGCACTTGGCCAACCTGGTCCACACTTGGCCAACCTAGTCCGCACTTGGCCAACCTAGTCCGCACTAGCCAACTTGGTCCTACACACCTGACCAACCTGGTCTGCACTCGGCCAACCTGGTCCACACTTGGCCAACCTGGTTCGCACTCGGCCAACCTGGTCCACACTTGGCCAACCTGGTGGATTACGGCTTGAAAGGCCTACTAATCCCACATTGTGAAATGGGACCCCAGCAGCAGCAGTGAGACAATCACGGGTTACAATTGATGTCAATTAAATTGCGGAAAAACAAAAAATCCCGATTAACTTACTTATATTCTTCCTAATATTGTAAATGCGAAAGTTTGTAAGGATGGATGGATGAATCGATGGATGGATGTTTGTTACTTAACGCAAAACTACTGAAAAGATCTGAGTAAAATGGGGCACAGGATAGATTAAGGCCCGGAATAACATACAGGAAACTTTTTATCAAGAACTAATGCGAAGCTGCGTGCGGCCACTAGTGCCGTAGAAATCTGCCTTTTGATGTATTAATTCTGTATTATTTATTTCCTCTGATGTATATTTTCGCCCTTCCTAATGCAATTCTCCCCAACATGGCCGCGCGGGAAGTATTTACGTCAAATCGATACAGGGAAGTATTTGGTTCTGGTAATGTAAACTCATTTGTTTGTTTGTACGTGGCACTGGCTCGAACTGGTCGCTGGGCAATGGGCACTGCGTCCTGGGCG
Organism: Asbolis capucinus; assembly: GCA_018249125.1. Taxonomy (NCBI): domain Eukaryota; kingdom Metazoa; phylum Arthropoda; class Insecta; order Lepidoptera; family Hesperiidae; genus Asbolis; species Asbolis capucinus. The sequence continues at coordinate 6,511 of DWJZ01002066.1, forward strand.
CGCTGCCAGCAATATCACAAAGATTTCACACACACATACCTTGTAAACTTTCATCAATGTAGTTTCAGTCTCGTCGCCAAAATTATCTTGGTTTATGAACTAGCTTTTGTCCGTCATTTCTTTCGTACTGCCTTCTACCTCGTTATTGTTATTTCAAAGGTATCTTGTTATTTGTATTTTAATAATTGTAATTAAGAAACGCAACATAAATTTATTATTAAAGTTACTTCTTCTTTTTAGTTCTTTATCCTATAAAGTTATAATCCAACAATTTCGTTGATATTGTACGAGTAATAGTTTTTGGCAATTCCAAACTTATCAAAGTTCAATAATGTTCCATTAAAAAGCTAAAGCAAAAAACATTCACAAGTTTCCCGCCACTTAACGTTTGCTGTTAGCTTATAGGTGCAAGCTGCTAGGATTATGCTGTCTGACTATTTTAGAAAGGAAGGAAGAAAAAATATTTATTTCGTCACAATAAGATCAATACATTGAAATTATGGTAAAAACTTAAACTAAAACTTTGCTTAAAATAAATTAGTCTAAGGTAATTTTCAATATTTACTAACACAAATCTATGGCTTTAAATAACATTGTTACAAAAATTAATAACAATCAATTTTGCCACTGATTTATTATAAACAACAAAAGCGTATGTATTGATACACCATTTTTAGATATTAACTTAACAATTGTGAACAATATACTGCCTATTTGATGTTCTGACGTGAAATCTAAGATTTATTAGCCCTATTATACTCAGAAAATAAGTAAGAATAACTTAGAATAGTTTACCAGTGTAGCGTATTCTGAGGTTTTGCATTGTTATGAATGTTTCTCCCATCTCGTCGGGAGTGTATGTCTCTTTCGCTCCCGTTGCGTTAGAGCGAGACGTCAGTTATTTGTATTCCTGCAGGAGATGTATCGCCAATACCCAATTGAATGGGTAGACGGCGTCGCTTCGGCTGCCTGGACGCAACACTCGGTTTACATAGTGAAAAGAGATCAGTAAGCTATATTTTATGGAAAACTTAGCCGTCAAACAATTTTTTACAAGAAACAAAGTATTTTATATTTTAATTACATATTTTCTAGTGCTCTTTGCACAACTTTTTAATTTACCATTACTTTTAAAACCCTCGTAGGATGCACAACAATCAAAACTAAAATTAAAATAACTAAGCAGCTCACTTTATACCTCTTTTGGTAGGCAATCACCAAAATCATGTTGAAAACAGATTTTTATATATTTTTTTATTGAACAGTAAAATGTGTCTGTTCCTAGCAGTATAGTTAGCTCTCAGCACTCGCCTCGCTTCGGTAAAGCTAAGGTTCTCTTTAAATTGACGTATTTGTAATTTGTGAATCGATTTGAGAATTACTGTTAATCTAAATATGCCACAATTCGATGAAAATTGATAATTCACAATTGAACCTACTGATTCATCTGCGCTAGACCGGCGGCCGCCATCACGGGAGTGCACCCCACGGCTCACGTCGCGAACAAAAGAAAGTAAAAGTTGTGTTTTGTCTCGATGTAATTTATTGACGATAAATCTAGGGAATAGTTTTATTTTTGAACTGTTCATATGAGAAAGCACTTATACGTCGCCGCGACTCTTTGCAGTAATATATGTTGCAGTTTGGAATATATAGTATATTCTGTATCTGTGACACGATTTCGGAACTGATAATTGAGCAGAGGTTTGATTATTACCTACTAGAGTCCGCCACGTTGAACCAAGGTTGATTAAAAGGACTTTGTCACTCCCCAAACCATCAACTATCTCCACATAAAAACACACACACTTTCACATTTATATCATCGGAAAAATACATAAACCTATAATTGAACACAAAGGACTGTCTTCCTAAGATTATCTACAAACAGGAGTATAACTTTATTGAGGCACAAACTAACGTTACTAAATATAATGAATTGATCAATCGGCCGATTTTGCCGAGTAGACAACTCGATTGATAGTCGGTGAATAAATAGTTCACCTATTTCGTTTCATTGACTTATTTGTTTTACATATATATATTAGAACTATAAGTAAATAAACATAAAAACATAATTCATTTTGAAGGAAAGAAAGAAGACGAAAGAAAGAACGTTTATTCGCAGATAGCGCAACACAAACATTATAAAAGTAACAAAAAATAAAGTGAAAGAAAAATAAAACTACAAAAAAACCCAAAAAAATCATTGAAAGAAAACTCAGAAGAAAGTTTTTTTTTTAAAGCAAAATAAGACACGATCTGTGTTACAACATAACACGAAAAGGAACGGAGTCAGCGAAAGCCGTGGCAACACAGCACTGATTTTCAGTCCGACTATACTTGGTTCGGCTAATCCGATTTCATTTCGCTTTTCGTGGATGTATTCTACTGAATTCGGATTAATATTTAGCATGATTAAATAGGTTCACAAATATCGATATCGATAAAGAAAACCTATATCGACGCGAACGACGGGCAGTCACTCGTCTCTAATTAATATCTTTCAATTAACGATAGGTTCTGATTAACGAGTCCGAACGATTCTACCAAAGATAGAATTCAATAAAACATATTTTTCAATTTCCTTTTTGGTTCTTTGTATTCATGGACGCTTGGGTATTTCAGGTTATCAGAGTTCATTTATTTTATCTTTAACTGGAAATTGTTCTTGCTTCTCTTTGGAAGAAGATAGGATGTAAATAATTCTTCCCGTCATACAAGCTACGAACATGCTGAGTTGTATCTAAAGCGGTCCACTGGTTTCAGAGTTTACATACACATTTTACTATCATCCCGCGGGAACAATGCAGTTTTTTGAGAGAAAAATCCTATATCTACAAAATGCTAAATTTCATCTAAATTTTTTCATTGATTTCGGAGTTGCCATACCAATTTTTAACTGTTATCCTGCGGAAACAAAGCCATTTCCTGGGATACAATATATCCCATAACTATACTCGAGTTTAAAACTTCGATTATACCAAGTTTCATTAAAAATTTAAATCTGACAGACCTAAACATACAGACCGACAATAAATCCAAAAAAAAGTTTTGATCTGTCTATCGATAACAACCCTGCATCAAAATTTTAAAAAAATATTTAATTTACAGAATTGACTTACAGTTTTATTATAAGTATAGATTTAGATTTATAATAGCTTAAGTTAGTTAACTATTTAACTGACTATTGAAGTTTATAGTATGGCGACTTATATGCAACGTAAATGACCGGGAATGTTTAACAGAACAGGTGCGGGCAAGAAAATGGATGAGTGACTGATAGTGACAAAAAAATGTTGAGTGCTTCCGTGCCTTGGAAGACACGTTAGTAACTTGCTATAGACAAATGGAAGTCATTAAACCTTGTCGGACATATTTTTAGTAATATATTATCGTAATGATCGGTTTGGCCCTGTATTGTATACGAAACATATATTTTTTTCACATATACCAAGTTTCCACTTGGATTCCTCACTAACCCGTATACGCATTGGAGCAGGCGGTGTCAGTTCTCCTCACTCGGCCTGACCAGTTGGCCAGTCATGTCCTATTGACACTATGCCTACGCCCAGCTACCCATGCTCAGTAGTGGGCTGTTAAAGTTTCGAACCCAGTATTTACTTCTGTTAACGATGGTAGACAGAGTAGGTACGGCCGGGAACATTAGGAACAATTTATTAGTGTAGGAACATTTATCATTTGTCACCTGCTGACAATACTCACTGTTCCTGCTAACAGAGTAGGTCAGAGTCATGCTGTGGTGGCATTTCTCTTATGAATTTGTATTATTTATTCTATTTTCAAAATTAACTGGAATATCTGTGTCGATTAAATGTTAGATTTCCGGAAAAAATCTAAACAAGGATACGCAGGTGGCTTCGCCCGCGTGGTAAATGTGTTGAAAAAAGTAACCTATGTGTTTTTCCAGACAATAGTCTATCTCAGTGCCAAATTTCCGTCAGATCCGTTCAGTAATTTTTCCGTGAAGGAGTAGTAAACATCCATCCATCCTCACAAACTTCACTTGAAATTTTAATAGGATTATCCACTGGTACTTAGTATAAGGTTGAATGTACACATTTGCTAATTTTGTTAAACAGGAAACTGCAGTCTGGATGCTTCAATAGTACGGAATGTACTCGATGAATCGAATTATACTATCAAGAATTAGGACTCGTTTCGTTTATCATCGACGAACGATACCGAAGCGAAGAGAGGGAGCCACTCGTTAGGATTATAAAGCTAGGATGTCACTAAGGCGATGCCGGAAGCGAGAAAATAAGGGAATGGATGTATCACTCTAGTGAATTTAATAATGACGGCACATACAACTATCGCTTTAGCGCCTCTACACTAGTGTCTTTTCTATTAACATAACGCTAATTCAAATTTGTACGAAAATGACGTTTATTGTGGAAAAACAGACGCCATATTTTTCTGTACTAAATGTCATTCCCATACATTTTTGAGACGGCGTTTGACGTGAATGATAACAGACAGGACATTTTTCTGTTATCATTCACGTGACAGACAAACAACGGAATCGCTGTCAATGTCACATTCGAGAACTTTCTGGAGAATCAGGAGTGCAGATTTTTTAAGCGATAATCAACTACTGATACGCGCTTAACTTTGAAAAATACAGGAGCGTGCCCAGGATTTAAACCCTGGAGCTTCCGTTCGAGAGACCAACGAGCCACTGGCTATCACTGCTAACATACCTAGCTTCATGCTACTAAACTGTACTTGCTTCCCACGAATAACTATTAACAGTTTCTACTATTTGTGATCAGACACGTTGAAGTCGTCGTTAAGTATACTTCCAGTACGTAAACTTAACTTAATTATGGGTTTAGTGTTTCTTCAAAATAGTAGCCCGGTGGTCGACAGGGGCTTACTGGAATTTGTTCCACTGTAGTCCGTTCTCCGTCAGTAGTGGCAGTAAATATTGTAAAGGTAAACCCACATTTAATGATTTAGGAAAACTAAGCATTAAGTTCAAAAGGTATATTATATGCCTCATTTTAGTGTGTTAGAAGTCCTGGGTAGCGAGAGACTTCTCGTTTCATTCCACTATGACTTCCAGCGATACACTTAATTGCATAATTTTATGTTCACAGTAAAAATACACATATATATATATATATATTAGAAAGTAGAAAATAAACTTGTTAAATGCCAGCATGTACAAAGAATGTTGTATCATGCAATGTTTACTTAAAAACATAAAAAGACGAGTATCTTAAACATCCTTTTTTAATTCATTCAAATTGTTTAATGTACATATATAAAACTGCTTCAAGAAAAGGTTGGTACGGCTGCGCCGGTATTTCGCTTCACTTGGCGGGAGCACTGCCACTGTGACTCCAGATAAATATTCTATGAAGTTTTAAGAGTCATACATAAGTCTTGTTCAAAAGGTACACTGAAAGACGTGAGAAGCGATTTCTTATTTTTCATTTTTCACTATAATTTTTTTACAAGCTTTTATTTAACTTGCAGTGCATGTTTGTATATTAGCATGTTAATATATTTGTTTGTTACGGGTCAAATCTTGCAAACTTACTAAGACCCACTTCCTATTACACTACGGAGCTAAAATTGTGCATAAGCTTACTGTCGGGATGACAATGTATTTTTATGATAAGCATAACCAGATACGACTTTCAGGACTGGCTCCAGACAAGGGAACTCCTCAACGGTCCACAATACAGTTATTTAATGTTGTGTGCCTTGTATTAGTGATCTATAATTAAAACTTGTGTTTTTTTTTAAATATTTGAATAAACCTTGTTCCAATATTGTTTTTCTCTTTTTGCTGTTGCAACTGCCACGGTTATATCTTCGCTGCCAAGGTCACAGTAAACAAGGCTAAAGAACCGTTCAAAAAGTATTTGCCTAAAAAATGTTAGCTATGAAGAAAAACTCACTGTGTTTGACTTGTAAGTATTTGTAACGTTATCTAAATATGTCTTATATATACATTGCAGTGCACAAACCGAAGCACATCGAAGCGGCTCAGCTAACCTTGTGCTTGTGCATTGTTGTCGCATTAGCGCAGCGATTAGCGCGAGTGCTCCAACACGCCATCGGCCCCGCTAATATCTGTTAACATTAAACAGGGACCTTGACCTTCTGGGAACTTCAAGGTGCTTATATGTATATGATTTTAACTCGACTTATCCTGGCTGAGCATATTATCCTGTCATGGGTTGATTTTCACCCATTGATGACCCATTATTGAGCTGGGGTCTCCATATAATGAGATGGCCTGGAGCAACTTCCACCACGCTGCTCCCATGCGGATTGGTGGAGAGATTGATTTGAATAGATGAGTACCAAATGGACAAAAATACATTGATGTTACGGGTACGGTTACGGGTACGGGTACGGGTACGATACTCAAGCAATCGATAATCAACTTCTGATACCCACATAACTTTGAAAATTAGAGGTTGGTGCCGCAGGTTGTGAACCTAGGACCTTCGTCCGAGAGACCAACATTGAAACCACAAGGCTATCACTACACTAAGAGGTACTCGGTATAAAATATTTTACAAAAAACTCCGTCAGAATACTTGACGTCCGCATGTGTTAAATACTGCCCCATTCAAAAGCCCCGATAATTTGAAAAGAAGCGAAAGTTCGCGAAACACGCTTCATTTCGGGGGAGGCTTCACCCTTTCATTTCTGATGCAAAAATTCAAGTATCCTAGACCCTTCGTTTATTCGAGCTTAAAGCTTTTGTCCTATAAAATTCGCGTGAGAGGAAAAAGGGAGAACTGTTCCGTGCAAAAAAGATTGCGTTAGTTGTGGGGAGGTGGAGACTCCGCTGCAATTATGTTCCGCTCAGACACCTCGGTACACGCACCTTTTATAAGGTTAAAATTGTTCGATACCTACTTCGATCAACACTATATTAGATATCGTCTGCTATAGAAGTTTGATACAAAATTTTGTCCGCATGAATTTACAGATCAATTAGAAAAACATTGTGAAACGTGGAACTCCTGAGATCACAAATTTGATAGCTTATCTCACTATAAAACTGTAGGATCTGTGTATGAACTTATTTTTTTTCGTTTTCAGAATCGGCTTTTTCTTTGAAAGGCACAGTTCCGTGAAACCTTTACTTGTACTGATCTCCTTAAGTATATAACAATAATATATTCATCAAAAAGTGTCTCATTTCTCTGACCATTTTCCCTCACACTTAAAACGCATCCTGTACCTCAACCCGACCCTCAGGAAGCCGCGTCTCTGACCACTAAACGGTCAGGGAACGTGGTACACGGTCCATAGATAGTACACAGTAAGGAAGTAATTTTTGCGGTGGCCAGCTCGAATTTCTCGTCGTCAAGGTTCCGTCGACCATTAAAGGTATGGAAATCATCTTTACATCACAGAATGTATCAGATCAAATGTCTATCTCATGTAATGCAAACATGTTTGTTGTTGATAAGTATTAGCGTCATAGGTTATGTCTGATTGGGTACACGTGGCCTCTAGTTGCAGTTGGTGCCTCAGTTTACTTGTCTAAGATAAAATGAATTATATCTCAGGACAACTCACACACGGCCACCTGATCCCAAACTAAGCATTTTTCTTTCATGGTGTTCAGACGAGATAAACATTCATATGTATTTACAAATATAGATGTTTTTATTTAACATAGAACCAACTTCCTGCTCAAGACAGAATAGTTTGTTGTGGGCGAGGATCAAACCCACGACCTCCGGTATAGTGTGTTCCGGTACAGTATTAGGTTCGCTAACCACTAGACCAACGGGCTAGTCAGTTACTACGTTAACTAAAACTTAATACACTATATTTCTTGATAAAAGTATATTTTTCTCTCTGCCAAGTCTCTTTACATGAATAATGGTAATTGTAGCTGTTAGCCATATCTGCCCAAAAGTCAAGCGTGAATATGCTTTTACTAAATGCTGTTCATCATCGAAGACTATCTCCACTTATCATCAGGTGGGATAATCAAGTCCTAACTTATTTTACGTAAAAGGCGTTTGATCTCTAAATAACCCCTGTCATCTTTCCTATTACTCTCTTGTCAATCATCCTGGAGTTGACGTGTAGTTGATGTATAGGGCCCTTAAGTGTCGTTATCGACTGGTCCCTCAACAATATACTGCTTCTTTTTGTTCTGTTTACCCCACGCCTACCTGTCTATCAATTGCTTTTTGACAACGCATTAGTCACCAGTCTGGTACTGATAGAGCACATGAACGATCACAAATATCAGGTAAGCCAACTACCTGTTTGTCTACTTATAACAGCACGAGACTACGAATCTGCACTTGGCGAGGGTAGTGGAATATAGCCTGCACCTCTCACATTATATGAGACTCCGAGCCCAAAAAATGAACATTTGTAACAGTGAGTCGTAGGTAAAATTATCAGAATTACTTTCCTGTTACGGATATTAACGATATTCATAAAATGCAGCAAAAATTCTCTACCAACATTCCTGCTGCTTCGCGCAACGCTACGCAAAATTAAATAGCACATTCTAGCGGGAACATGCAAGAGTTGTCAAAGCTAATGTCATAGGTAAGTATGTTGTGTATGCAATGCATGCATCCGCATGACGCATGACGCGGCGGCAATTCTTTTGGTATACGCAGCTACGCAGGGGATAGGGTGCGTTTATACTCACAGATTTATATTGCGATATTGCATCGTTTTTTTTTAATATGCGTGGTTTTAATACTTTACAAATATCACAGGCATAGGATCCATTGGTTAGTATTTTGGCCCAAATTGTGCAAAGTAGAGTGCGGCCAGGTGTAGTGTGTCGTAATAATATCACTACTATGGTCTCAAAAACACTAAAACGAACTAAACGAAGGCACATAGACATTTGTCTAATATGTATTAACAGCTAGGGTCCGCTCCCGGCTTCACCCGCGTAATACTTTTTTTTTTACATATAAGTTAGTGCTTTACTAAAATCCCATCTCATGGTAAGTGGCGATGTAGTCTTAGACGGTAAAGAAGAAGCCTATACACTCTTGTCTTAAAGACACCTACATTATACATGAGCGGAAACACAGACGGTGCCAACTTATTCTAATCTTTACCTATACGCTATAAAAAGGACGAGGTGAAACGTGTCGTCCGTACCGAAGGGATATCCGCGGTGTAAGAATGGATACCGGGGGTGTGTCGTTCCGTACGATGGTAGAAAGGGCCCACCCCTTTAAGGGAATTAAGGAAATTAAGTAATTAATTAATAATTAATTTAATTTAATTCCTTTAGTATAATGTTGATAAGAAGTCTATGTGTTATTCCAGACTATAATTTATCTCTATGATAAATTTTATTCAGATCCGTTCAGTAGTTTTTGCATGAAGTACTAACAAACATTCATCCATCCTCACAAATTTTGGCATTTATAATATTAGTAGGATTATGTCAAATGTCCTCTATCATCGTGGAGTTTTTCTACTCCAGCGCATTCGAGCCATCGTCATGTAACTGAGTCGAAACATCGGCGAGCAAAGTACATATCGTGAAAAAATACGTACAAACGAATACTCCCCACCGGGACCCTCCGTCACTTGAATAACACGAATAATAATCATTACTAGAGAAAAAATATGCATTTGAGGCTATGCTAAGTAATCTCGTTTGGTGTTTCTGATATACACGGGCGACGATGATCATATCGATATGGCTCGTTAGCTCGTTTATCGGCTATTCCTATTAAAATCACGTAATGATTAAACTGCGTGTAGTGTGTAACAGCCATACGCAGCGATGGAAAAAAAGTACAGCCGACAAAATAAGGAGCCGAGCGGTATGTGAAATAGTTCCATTCATCTCTCTCATTAAAATACTGTAATGCTGCCAGTACTCGAGCTGAGTATATATTTTTTGTAATGTATTAGATTCATTGGAAAAACGTAACCATTTAACGAAAAATTGTTTTATTTACGTTCAAATAGTGGTTTAGTTAAATGTTGTGGACGTTACTAGTTAATTTATGCGAAAATTAAGATTTTTTATGAGAAATTTTATTTTTTTCATATTTTTTTTTTTATATTAAAAGCAGGTAAACGAGCAGACGAATCACCTGATGGTAGGTGATCAATCGGCCAATAGTTCTAACAATTTCAGAGTCGCTTAAGTTTAGAAGTCGTTCGATCGAAGTACAGTCGGAATTGGTAATCACGGTTATGTCAACCGCGTGTCGATAGAACATCAATACATTTTAATCTAGAAGGTATCTAGGAAAATCTAGAAAGTGAGATAAAAAAACTGAGATAAAGTACATGTATTCTAGAAAAAGCAAAATAACATAACACGACATATTAAGATTCAAATCATGTAGGAAGTAGAGAAATCCCTGTGTATTCTGTTTTTATCCTAACTCGGATGAGGGATGGAAAGAAATGGAAAATTTAATAAGCAATGAGAATATTTTCCGTACTTTTAACATCACCAAGAAAATTACTTAATATTAAAAACGCCTGATACATTTGAGGAGCAATGATGCGGAATTTGTGGTTTTTCTGTTAAATGATAAAACTCCGAGGGTATTGTGTGGTTCAGGGGTTTTGGTGAGTGCACAGGGGATACCATATATGTATGTTGGACTGCCTAGGGAGGTCTTCGTGACAAGGAACTGTATACAATATTACTGATATTCTATTTATTTGATAGTTCAGTTTTTGATAAAAGTCAAGTGTTAGATAAAACAGTTATAGCCTAATGGTTTGAACGTTGGTCTCTGGAACGTGATAGCAATAGGAAAATATCGTAAGGAAACCTGCTCTCCTGAGAGTTCTTCATGAAGTTGTCAAAGATATGTCAGGTCCACCAATATGCACTTGGCTAGCATGGCGGACTATGGCCTGTGACCTTAACATTGTGACTGGAGCCCCGAGCCCAGTAGCAGGACCGTTATGGGGCACAGGATTTTTTTTATAAAATATCTGTTTCTAAGACTTAGTTACATTTCCTGTTATATTTACTTGAAAGATTGTAATGGCAAGATATGCCTAATTTAATGTCACTTGCACATGGAACCAATAGTACTGCGTGCTTGGTATTAATTTATTCTTTCTTGTAACCGAAACGAGGCACAAAATGTGTCCAGACTTTAGAGCTACAGCAAATAGAGACGTAGTTGGTAGTTATTCGGCTCAAGAGCCACTTCTCCTCTTCCTCTCCATTATTTAGTCATCCTCGTTAGTATTCCTCTTCTGGCTGTCTGTGTGGAGGTTGTGGCTGTGTCTGGAGTGATCATTATTGTTTCCGGTTGTATCAGTGATTTATTGCAACCCTTCATTCTGTGTGATGTGAATGAGTGTGTACATGTGTACATACGAGCCATTTATCATGTGCTATATAAATTAGTGTGTACATTACACATGTACATTGTACACGAGTATGCACATTCGGGCCATTTACAAATACAAACACATAATCTCTGTACTCCTTCATTGGTAGGTATTTAATAAAAGGTACAATTTTCCTGTTTACTAACACACACCTATTTAATAATAAGTCCGTTAACCCAGTTACCCGCTAACCCAACAGTAGCCGGATACAATTAGTACATCCTTGGGATGGATGAATGTTTGTTACTTATTTAAACAAATAAATATACTTGTCTGTCTTTACATAACGTTGAGTTAATAAAACCTTTATTCGTTTCTGCTTTAGGTGGCTGGTGGAAAATGTTATTAACATTAAGTCCACTGTGTAAAATTAAGGTTTAGGTAATAATATGAAATAAATAAAATAATAATAATAAATATCTTTGGACAACTCACACACGGCCATCTGACACCAAACTAAGCGTTAGCTTGTACTATGGTGTTCAGACAACTGATAAACATACATATATACTTTTAAATACATACCTAAATAGATATTTCTTTTAAACCCCCAGATACACAGAACAAACATTCCTGCTCAGTTCAGAAAAGTTTGACCTGGGTGGGAATCGAACCCACGACCTCCGGTGTAGTAGTCAGGTTCACTAACCACTAGATACCGACCTGTCAAAATAACCCAGCCTATACACATACAATAAAAACATTTTAGAGCAGCTCAGCAACTTTTAAAATAAAAAATAATTAAAACTATCGTGGATTGGAACTCCTTCAAGTCTGTTTTCGCAATAAAAAGTATCTCATGTTATTTCTCAATTTTTAGTCAATGTCTGTACCAATTTTGATCAAAATCGGTTCATTGGTTTAGGTGTGAAAGCGAAACAGACTTGAAGCGCGATAGACAGAGTTGTTTTCGCATTCATTTCACTCACGTACTTACTTACTCCATTGGCACAGTGACTCAAAGTGAGTCTTGATTTCCGACAAGAGAGCTCTCCACCTTAGTCGGTCCTGCGTGAGCGCATCTTAGTAATCCATCCAACGATATTTGGGCCAGCCGACGGGTCGCCGAACTATCGGTTGACACAGGTTCATAACGTTAGAAAACACACATGATTTAAAACTCGACTCATCAAGGACTGGACGCAATATGCTTTATTACAGGTACTCACGATTAGTATGGATGTTTGGTGACCTCATACGCCTGCAAAATGTAGCATGGCAATAACACTCCACGATGCAATTGAGAGTTGTGAAATTCAATATCAGCTCCTTTTAGCGTCTCAAAATAAAAAAAAAAGAATTAATACAAATTCATTCTATTGGATTTTTAATTATTTTCGCCAAAGAATGATTCCCGTTTGAAATGATTATAGGGCAACTAAATGTTTAGAACTTAAAGTGGGACATTAATTTTTAAGAATTTATTCGGCTTCTAGAATGTTTGGAAAAAATTATATATTGTGTTCCTATGTTAATATTTTCCTGGGTATTTATATCTAGGTTTACCGCCGTACGTGCTTACGGAAATATTTATGATTTATTGGCATAAATTCTAGTCGCAAATCATCGCATGTAGTAAAAAATAACTTATGGAGCATGCATCGACGTTTTAAATGGTCACAGTACTCATGATTTAATTTTCAATTATATCCATTTTAGCCACTAGATGGCATTGCGTCCTTTGTGTTTAATTCAGGAAATTAAAATGTAGATGCCTCGCGGATTTGGATATTAAGTCTGAAACAAATAACCTTTGTAAACCTAGCAGGTGGCTTCGTAGACGAGCAAACTTGTTGAATGTAAAAAGTAGTAAGTATGCAATGTACTGATGTGACGATTTGAGAACTTTTACTGAATAGTACTACCGAAGTATGGACACCCTATTTCCACCCTCGGTCGACAACGTGGAGTGGGAGAGTTGCCACATGGGGCATAATTGCCAACGGCCGAACAATAGTCTCTATAACATTAGGATTTAATGCACAAATCCATGAAATCCAATCGATTCTTGGGATAACAGCGATATCTGAACAAAATATGTATATTGTAATTTTTAGAACTATGGCATGCATAACATCAAGCATTCCCTATAATTTTTTCTGTAATATAAGTTATTCTGTCCGTCTGTAACGCTCTAATGTTCGACATTCGATTCTGTTCTACAGAGAAAGACAAGACTGAGACAGAACTACCTATAAAAATAAATTTTGTTCCAGGGTTTTTTAAATTCCGTCTGGAGAGGAGGTTGAAATAGGGAAAGAAATCTAGGCCACGTTAAGGTAGTCACAGAAAAAAACAGTATAGGTAATACAAGGGATTTTATATCGCTGTGTCGTGTACCACAAGCAAATATCGATTGTTTGGACTCACAAACATAAATAAGTAAAACAAACTAACTTACATACCTGCAATTATTTTCACGGAACAGGTTCCGTGAAGGCCTAGCAAAACTACCTAGCAGAAATTTCTAACTTGTGTTTCAATGCAATTCCGTATCATTATAAACCGAATGACAATCGTGTATTTGCATCACCGAGCTAATTTGAATTGAATGTTACATTATGGTGTTCAATTTCAATATCAAATTAATTAGATTGTAATGAGCTTATGTTCAAACGTGTACTATTTAGAAATACTTACCTCACGAACTCACAGACAGAGCTTTTTTATATTTGCAGTAGAGCAGGGGTGAGCAAACCACGGCCCACGGGCCGCATACCGTTTGATCATTTTTAAATAAAAAAAAATTATGCTTAGAAGGTC
>DWJZ01002067.1:0-20625 GCA_018249125.1 Asbolis capucinus
TGTCAACTCATTCCAGTCCTTCGCGGTACGTATGATGAAAGAGGACGCAAAGCGCGACGTTCTTACTGGCGGAAAGTCTACGACAAAGGGATGTATACACGCCGTACGTCGACTCGTTCGATGATGGAACAGGGATGGGGGAATTAGATCGTGTAATTCCTGAGCACTCTCCAAAATTTGTTTACTTCAATTCAAAAAACCAACGCATAAAAACGTTCCTCAATGCCGTAATAAGAATTAAAAGTATATATTACACACATGTAAGTACAATTGGTCAATTGGGGGTAATGAAGAATGGTTTTTAAAGTTTCTCGTCGTTATTGTGCTCAAATTATTGCAATAAATTTTTGTTCATACGTGTTCAAAAAATTCATATTTTAGCCTAAGCATAACAAAATTGACAGAATACTGACCTTAAACCCGACAGAAGACCAAAGTGCAGAAAGTGCCAAAAGCCGCCCCATAGATTTGTGGTAGAAAACGAAATTAACCCTTCTCAAGCTGAGAGAGTATTTGAGCTTCTCTAAGAAACATTTACTGATACTCAAAGATATAGACATATGTCAGATAGGTACTCCATATTTACATACGAGTATGACAGATAAGCGGTGATAGTCTAGTAGTTATGAATTCGGCCTCCTAATTGGGGGGTTCGGGTTCGAATCCCACTTCTGATTTTTCGGACTTATGTGCGTTTTAAGCATTTAAATGTCACTCGCTATAACGTTCAAGGAAAACATCGTGAGGAAACCTGCATGCCGGGGAGTTTGCAAAACTCATAGGTGTGTGAATTGCCAATCCGCAATTGGCCAGCGTGGTAGACTATGGTCTCAACCTTCCCATTCAGAGAAGAGACCCTTGCTCAATGGTGGGCCATGATGGGTTAAAAGTTAAGTTACAGCATCGCGTTCGGTGGGTGTATGGGTGACCGCTAATGGTAAAACTTTGCCATGCCGTTATGTCATGTCACAGGCCTTTGGGCGACATAAAAACTCCCCCAAACCATATTGAAAAAGCGTGGACGCAAGCAAGAAACGCCCTTTACTACCTACACGCAACAATACACGAAAACTAATCAATATTAAATTACTTAGTACTAGGACAATGTTTACTAAACAAATCATAATTATTTTTCTCAACCAACACCAGTCGTAGCGCAGTGCGCACGCTGTCTCGCCAAATACTTTAATTTCATTGATTCATTCCAACGATCCATAATTCATTGTGAACAATGGAAACAGGAGCTAAGATATTTTATTATATGTTATCTACATATTTTTATATAGAATCAAAATAAAAGCGTGGCCATGCATACACTAGAAGCAGGCGAGATCCGCGAATTAGTCCTAAAAGCTTTCTTCGGTTCGTGGCAAAATGAATTAGCTCCCGTCAGGATGATTCGCGATCCAACTCAAAAAGGTCCTGGTACCGGGTTTGCTTTCAATGTGATTAAACACCCGGCTTTTAATATTTTTACAAGCCTTTATACAAACGCTTCAAATTAGAATATATAACCGCACTAAGATTATCGTATCTCATATAGCTGTGATAGCCTAACTGTTTGAACTTTGGTCTCTAACGGTCTTTGGTTCTAACCCTGCACGCATTGAATAACGAGTATCACCAGCTTCTAAGGACTACACGAGGGTACTAATTTTATTCTTTTGCGCCTTAATTTTGCTTTTAGTGTCTATTTATCATTATTTATTTTATGGGGGTTCGAAACTCCTATTCTAGATAATTCTAAACAATTCACGTGAAAACCCGCGGGCAGATTTTGATGAAACTGTGTAAAGTTATTACACATATCCCGGATAAACATTTAGAATGCTTTTTATTCGGAATTATTCCCGAGTTTTCCTGGAATAGGAGAAGAAAATTTGTATAGAAATTTTCTTACATGTCAACCGATTTGCTTGAAACTTGCGACAAACAAATTGATGAAAAACGTGTCTTTCAGGTTTTTGAAATTTTGTTATGAAAAGAAAAAAAATTCAAAATAATGTAAATATTTTGAAATTTTCAATACAAGCTCCTGGTTGATACGTGTGTTAACCTTGAATTTGAAATTTACATGTCCTTAATATAATACATTCAATACAAATTCGGCGTTTCTTAAATTTCATCCAATAAAGGATAGAAAAGGAGTGTGAAATTTTGTACTAAAATGCCGGTCAATTTATTTTTGGAATGACTTTAAATCTCGAGAAATTCTTATCATCCCCTATTATACCAGTATTCCCTTGGGATACAGGATGAAAGTTTGTATGGGATTTTTGGTGAAAACAATGTATGTGTGTAAACAAAGCTGCGGGTACAGCTAGTTGTAAATAATTTACTCTATTAAAATTTGGGATTACCGATGCCACCTGATGCCACCTGATGATAAATGATTACCGCCGTCCATCAAAATATAACACGTAGGATGTTACTAACACGATGCCTGCCAGGAAGGAAGTAATAGGTATGTGCGGAGAGAAACGTTCGTTCGTATTTTTCATACCACCATAATAAATATAGCTAACAAATTTTATTCTGTCTGCATGGTTTATTATCATTCTGCCGCAACATATCAACATTACCGTAAACACCCCGCAGGGATTCGCACCTGGGACCCCGCGGTACACAGCACGAATCATTATCGAGTTATATTTCAAACTGCATTATACAGCGATATTACATATTCTATATGAGGCACATTATTTTAAAGCTCTTAATAGTAATATTATGGTACTTTAATCTTGGGACCTGTCATTTTCTTCGGTATTTTTTCACATGTTGCGTTGGGCAGCGCCGAAAACCAGCAGCCGCAGGTTCGTAGCCGTTCCATGACACAAGCGTTTCGTCCATTTCGCTATGGGTATTGTAGAACTGTGTTCATTTTATTTAAAATAACTTTGTACTATGGCGAAATAAATTTCTTTCTTTCTTTCTTACATTATCGAAATTTTCATATAGACCCCTAAAGTTTTGAAAACCCTATAGCCTATGTCCATCAGATATAATGTAGGATTTCAATGGCAAAAGATTATTTCAAATTAGCCCAACAGGTTCGGAGCCCATATCGAGACCGCTGCGAAAATTATTGACGGTAGAGCAAAATCTACTGTAGTTTTATAGAGGTCATCAATATCTACAACTAAATCCGCAATACTCTAAACGTTTCAGTTATGTCACAATAACATCTTTTTTTTGTAACTGTCACGAAACGAAACGAAGGCATTTTAAGTATCAAATACTGGTAAATAATTAAAAGAGGCTATATTCATCCCGGTACTAAAAATAAATCAACAGAAATTCATATTTTTTCCTAAAAACACTGCTTAACTAAAACATCCTTTTTAACAGATTTCATTCATCAAAATTTATCAGCCGTTTACGTAATTAAGACTTGCGCCGGCTAAAGAAATCAAAAAGTCTCTTTGAAAAGCTAATTGTATCACTCCCAGGCTATTCCTTTTGCAGTATCTAATTAGAAACTATAATTAATGATTTTTTTTCGCTTTGCCTTTCATGAACCATAGATTAAAAAGTTCTCAGCTTTTTATAACCTTTCTTTGGTGTTTCTTCTTCTTTCCAATTTTTATTATATCATGCTATAAAATTATAAATGCCCGAGAAAAAAAAATTATGAAAAAATGTTCACCATAATAGAACTGAACGTGCGTACCTATTTAAATGTAGATGAAATCTTATGAAATCAAATGTATTGTGTAAAATGTAAGTGAAATCTTATCAAATCAAATGTCTTAATTTTAAAAACACATTATTTGAGTACAAATGAACAAAATACATATGTACTTCTTACGTAGTGTTTTAGGATATGCGTCTATCTACACTAATATTATAAAGAGGATTTATTTGTTTGTTTGTTTGAATTGAATAGGTTCCGAAACTACTGAACTGATTTTAAAAAATCTTTTACCATTAGAAACCTAAATTATCTGTGATGAACATGGGCTATATTTAATACGAGAAATAATAGGGATCCGCGTGAAAATTTCGACAATGTAACCCAACGTGTGAAAATTGTTGCAAAAAATCCTTATATCGCGCATGCTGCGGAAATTATTGACAACAGAGCAAAGTGATGTTCTACAGTTTTAAAGAGGATATCAATATCTATTAATAAATCCGTGATAGTGTATGTCTAATTGTTACAGTTTTCTGGTAATTCGTTCTTCCGAAACGAAGCGAGGGCAGTTTCTAGTAGTAAATAGATATAGACAAATGTGTGTATGTAACCAGGTTTTTTTCTCTGACATCCATTTTATCGATACAACGCCATCTAACCGTAATATTAGCGAACTAAAATTTACCTACATGTAGATTAAGCTACACAAACAATCTCTGCATAACTAAATCGCAAAAGGATTGTTATAACAAGGAATTAAAAACACAATTTATAATTACAAAGTTTATTTCATATGTTTTGCAGAGAACACTCGTACCCCATCCTGTGTTGATGCGCGCGCGTATTTCGTTAATAACGCATTAACATTTAATTTCTCAGTGGCATACAATCTGTAAAACAAGATTTATTAAAATTTAAAAAAACACAAGCTCTAATCATGACTAAGCATCATATTTTATAACTGTATTGTACGTAGATCGGAAGGTTTCTGCAACATTTCAGATCCTTACTGTAAGAGTGAGCCTAGTTAAGCTTGCAAGATTTGACCCGTAGCAAACAAATATACTAATATACACAGAAAATTAAATAAAAGCTTGTAAAAAAGACAATAGCCTAGACCAGTTCACGTACCAATGGCATGCAGGAGACAGAAGAAAGGCAATAAGGACGACCAAAGAATGCGGGGAAAGAAGAAGATACCTGGAGCTTGAGACAAGTGCATTTGGTGCGGAAAAATATTGAGTTTGTAACGCAATAAACGTCATTCTCATACATTTGGAATTAGCGTTTGGCGTGAACAATAACAGAAAAGACATTTGTTTAGGGGCACAGACTTGATACAACCTGAAATTGATTTGACAAAATCGACTCTTGAAATTGGACTCTCAAGTATAGATCCTATCGTACAAATAGCAGTAGCCACTGGCTCAGATGCTAAACTTTACGTATCAATCATTGAGAATAGGGTACTCTCTTTTATAGATTTCATGTAGACTCTCGTGATTCCATGAAGTAGTTTTTATAGTTACAATTTAAAAAATAAGCTCCGGGCAGAATTTGTAATCAAGGTAACACGCAAAAATTTTGTAGATGCCTTGTCTTTCAAATAGATTTTTTTACTATTTGATAGTTATATTCAAAAGAACGAAATTAAATACCAAAATATCTTTTGTAGCAAAAAGTCGCAAGTAAATAAAGGAAACTGTCAACAGGCTAACACTAGATACCAATAACGTACTCAATATAAGGAGATATTTCATCCACACTCCATTTTGCTTTCATTTGGAATAACACTTTGAACCTCTCATTGATATCCTCAGGTAGTTCGCTTTCAACGAAACCCCATATAACTTGTGGTATGCTCGTCTTGTCTATTATTGCTATTCCAGACAGCATAGATTCCTGAAAATTTATTTCACAACATTAAGGAGCCTTTCTAAGAATTAAAAGATTCTGTGCCTCTATAAATATTACATACGTTCGTGACCATTCCTTCAGGTACAGAATCCTTCCAAGCTTGCAAAAATTCTATCAAATTAAACTTTCCCGCGCTTTTAAGCAACACTCTTGCTAGAAATCGACATACTTTATCTTCTTTATATTGGTAATATTGTGTTCCATCTTCGAAATCTGTCTCAATCGTGTAGAATCTAAACATAGCCTCTAATATCGAAGGGGGTACAAGGTCTTTTAGACTTTCTAGAGTCGTTTCTCGTGATATTCTATTCAAACTCCAAGAGTTCTCATCGATTAAATCAAGCATGTAAGAGAGTACACGAAATTCATAATCAAAATCCAGCAGACGGTAATGATCATCTATTTCAATTGCTTGTATTTTCTGTAACTCTTCATTTAACTCACTCTTTGATGCTTGGATCACGTTTAATAAATTGTCATAATTCAGTAACTTGGATTTGTCTACATCATATTCCAATTCTGGACCTTGATACTTGGTAGCATCTAGAAGTTTCCTTAGCTTGGTTAATCGAGGTTTGCACGGCTTCAGTTCATAGTACGTAAAAAATGTGTTCAAAATGTCTTTGTGCTCGATATTCCTCGGAGCTTTCGCACCTTCATCAGAATCAGTAGATTTATTTAAACTAGTATTTGATCTTTCGAAAGAAGAATCTGAGTCACATTCTAGTGAATTATTTTTTATTGTTTCATCTAGACCTGTTGCTGCAGCAAATAATAAATTTGGGACCAAGAGAAGACTATTAGAAGTTTCAGCTTCTTTTACATCATAAGTTTTATTATTAGTACATAGAACTACGTGTTCATCTGGATCACCTGTAATAGCAGGATTACGAGTACAATTATTAACTACGAAAAAAAAAAACGACCAAGCCTTACTTTAGACGCGAATTATGCCTAACATCGTACACCTTAGTATAAGCAACGATCTCATTATATTCTGATAAAACACAATCTGGTATTATTTTAAATGATTTTTCGTAAACAAAGAAAATTTTTTCTAATTAGTTCCAGGCCGCGTTTTCTGAATGCCACACAGAAAATAACTTCTCAATAAATTAATAAGGAGTCGTATTGAGGAAGGATTATTTAAAAAATAAATTTTCAAATCAAATAGGGCGAGGCAATTCATCAATGCCGCGTACTGCTCCAGGTTCCTATTACAAATTTCGGTTGCATTGTACGAAATCACTCCCATGGATTGCTTTATAGCGAAAGTTTAGACGTCACACATTAAAAGCTGCTAAAACCTATACATTTATTTTTTCGTAAACCTAATTTACGAATTAACGCACTTACCCTTAAAAATTAATCCATTGCCACTTTCTATTTCCTTTAGAAGATAATCATCAAGGAGCATAAGCCTGAAATTATTATTCTGTTGACTCGGATCAGGGAACCTGAGTATTTGCGAAATTTCAGTCAACTCAGATTCATGCAATTTCGCCGTTTTTATTATTTTTCTTACCTCCGCTGGTGTTCTTCCTTCACTACACAGAAAAACATTTTTTAAATTAAAATTTACGAAGTATGTTCGTTGCAAACAAAACACCTATTTTACAAAACGATTCTAATTATAAAATTATTTTTTTATGTTGTGGCTGAATGATAAAATACTATTTTCTAAGAAAAAAGAAAATTCTTGATTATGATTAGTGCTAATGTCATATATTTGTCAAGCAACCCTTCTGCCGTCAAATGTAATAACATTTTGACATTGACATTTGACATTGAATTTTCAATCACGATCGACTTCGATCCCATGTAAAATTTTACGTGATTTTTAAATCACATTTCTTTTAGTTGCTAGTTTAGTGAAAGTAGTGGGAAAATTCGAAAATGTCTCTTTTTAGTGATATACTTCCGATAAACAAAAATGAGGATAAGAAACAACAACAAACTAGTGCGAGTTTATCTCCGTATTTGAATTTCGATCCAAACTACATCCCTAAAATGCAGCCGGAGTTCATTTATCCTGATGATAGCCACATGGCATCAACCGCGAGACGATCCAATGTTGCTTTGCCCATTATTGGCATGTCCTTCATGACAGGATCAGGTAAGCTTTCAGTGAGATAGCCGTGACTTGTAACCTCAAAATTATAACTTTACATAACATTGCGATATATTTACTCAACGCGAGTAACAACACATATACCAGTATTTGAGTGCTATTATTTATCACTTCAAACTAAATGAAAGATTAAGAATTCACCAAAAATATAGTTATTGATTTAAGAATATGAGTTTACTCTGTTATTGAAAAAAGAGTAATGAATAGTATTCGACCTTAATAGGTATACCTTTATGATGTATTTCTGATAAGAACTGGTAAACAGATATGTAAACTAATTGCTCTTATGTATCTATTTATCAGTCATCTATACATTGGCAACCATAAGTATGAATCAAACATATTATTATATTAATTCACTCTTCATTATTGAACATAGTTAATAATTATCTATCTGCTAGGCAGACAAAGCTATTGACCATGAAGACTATTACATGCCAGATCAACTTTCTATACTATGTTCATTATATCACTTAATCAGCTTAATTATCAAAATATTGTATAGTTCCAAGCCATTGCTGGGCGTATCATGATCCCATATAAAATTTAAGTACTTTGCATCCCCTATATTAAGTGAATGCTTAGAAAAACTTGTACTATTATTATACTACTTCACACGAATAGGTAAAGAAAGTTTACCAACAATCTTTTTCACTGAAATGATTACAAACAAGCAATTGATTGGCAAGTTAAAGGTGAATTGATTGTTGTTTTAATTTGTATGATATTGTAACAGGCATATAAATAAACCTCTTTTTCCTCAGCACAGTTCAATATTATAGTAATTATGGATTATAAATTATGTGTTAAGAAAAAGACTAGCATGCTTCCTGTCCATATCTCAGATCTTAACTCCATAATGGAAGAATCACATTCTTCTGAAAGATTTATAGTAGTATAATGACATTATGTATGTATAATAATTATTAATCAACAGGTATAGGAGGCATGGCTGGTTTGTACAAAGGGCTCAGAGCAACAACACTGGCTGGACAAGTAGGCAAAGTCCGAAGAACACAAATTGTCAACTATGTTATGAAGCAAGGTAAAATTGTTAAATTGAAAAATAAATATTGGGATATTTACATAACATGCATAAAATTAATGATTTTTACATTACTTTTAATTAATCTAAAAATTCTACGACAAAACTTTACCACTTTAGATTTCAGCTATTTTTAATCTTTATAAATTATAGATGCATATGACATGTATGCCTTACAAACAGAATTTGAATTTAGCTTCACTACAATATCTATAAGTAATTCTCATTATGTGAATAGAAAACAACACATTTTTTATTTGATGTTTTTAAAATGATTTTATTAGAAGTAGCTACTAGAAACTTGATAAGTGGGACCTGTATTCAATTGTTTCATCATTATTTTCAGGAACAACTACCGGCTGCACTTTAGGAATCATTGCATCATTCTATTCATGCATTGCACTCGGAGTTACATGGGTGCGTGATCAAGAGGATACTGCTAACACCTTCATTGCCGCTGCAACTACAGGATTAATATACAAAAGTACAGCAGGACTCAGATCAATGGGCCTTGGTGCAGCTACAGGCTTAGTTCTTGCCGGCGTCTACACCTTAGTAACAGATAATGATAATATTTGGAGCAAAACCCGATACAACCGATTGTGATTCAAACTATCCCCCTATTTTGTAAATAGACTGTTATTTTTAGTTATTGTTATAAAATTTGCACCAAAGGATCTGTAAAGTGTTCATGACTTATTTTGCCATGTCTGCAACGCTTTTTAGACTAGTGTGCCCGTTGTGGTTTCTGTTCTCAAGATTATGTCCCATATTGAGGCAGATTTAGCACAAATAATTATTTTAAGTTTAAAATAAAACTAATTTGTTGAAAAATTACAATGTATTTCATTTCAGTTAGCATTTACATTAAGTTTAATATTGTTATGTTCATGTTCAGTTTATTCACAAGACTTTAAAATATGCTACATGTACATGCATCACATGACGGGATATGTTACAGTTGGTAGGGTGAACAGTTTGGGATGCTTACAATGTTACAAGTCATAATATTACATTTCTAAATTGATTCAAGCCTGCCTTAATTATGTAAAAATATAACTGCATCTGGTAAATTGACCTTATGAGCAATTTTAAACTTACCAAAATCTAGTTATTATTAGGTGCAAGGGAAGTATTAATTAATAATCATGTTATTTTTACACTTCTCATTGTCCATTAATTGCAATATTCATAAATAAACATCACACTAATTTATTTATCATAACTATGTATTTATATGCCCTAAAACATTGATATTCGTTATAATCTCGGACGTCATATGTTTCTTTAAATCCCTTGGAAAGCCCTAGCTTATACACAATTCTTACAACACTATGCAAATGTTACTTAATAGATTGTAAATTCATTAACAATATTTTTTCATCACTGAGATTTTAAAAACGTTTGGCACCATTATTAAAATTTGTGTTAAAAAAAAGGAATCCAAAATGCCAATAGTGTGCCTCAAAATAAAAACAAAACCTTGCCCTACAATAAAACCATATGTTTACAATGTTCTATAATCTTCTCATAAATACAAGAAATAATGTATGACTAATGCTACTTTATTATGGAAGTGGATGGATTCAGGAGTATAAGCAAATAATTTAAAAATCAAAATCCCTTTATTATTTACAGTAAGACGAGATTCTAATAACCATAAGAATTTCAATAGTAACAAATTCGGACAATAAATGAAATCAACCAAATGCTACTCTACTCACTGGACACTATTCCTAAATTTATTTTACATTTATTTCCTATCATAGCCTAATTACTTACATTTACATATATATTTTCACTTGAATAGTAATCTTCAGTCATTTTTCTTATGGCAGCTTGACGTGCCTGCTAGCATTGATTTGAAATTCGGCTTATTTCTTGAGGTGCACGAAATGCTCTAAATAATACCCCAATAATAAGGGCATAATTATGGTGTATTCAAACATGTTGGCTAGTATAGCTGACTTAATTTTACTGATGAGTAATGTTACATTTTAATCTAATACATATGCATACATTTGGGCATTTTACAATTAGGCCAGTGTATATAAACCACCTAGAAGCGCCAGGTACTTTAAAAGAAAGTAATAGCACTGAAACAATAATGTTGGAGAACCTTCAGTATCATTCTTTATCAACTTCTGAATGTAATAGAATAGTTTTATATACTAATAATATGGCCGAAGTCATTGTACAAATAATATACAATTGAAAACACAACTAACAATAGTTTCTAGACTCAGTGCAAATTCAATCCCCAATTTTTACTATACAAACTTGTCAAATTTGTATGGTAACTCCATATCAAATTTGCACCTAGTTTCGTAAATTTTCCAATATAAAATCTACACTTAACTTAAACCAATATTATTTCAGGAACATATTACAAATAAGATTATTCACATTTGCACCATTACATCATTAAGGTTAGTGTGATCTCAAGTATCTCTTAACCATGTTGACACTTTATTTCATAATTTCCAGTCATTTTTGTTCTCGAAAATCTTAACGAAAACCCTTTCGAGTTAACTACCAAAATATCTTACATTACAGTACACTTCCTGTTCTCCCAGAAATATGAGGCAATTGGCAAGAAGTTTGATCATAAATTTGGTATATAGATCTATATCGTAGGTTAAAGTTAAAAATTATTAAAAATCCATTGCGTATATAAAATACATATTTCTATGCAAATTCCAAGAAACTATACTGGCTAATTCTAGAAATATAGATTATGCATCTGCAATGCAAAAAAAACTTTGAATAGAAAAATATTATAACCAGAGGTTAAAAAATCTCATTTGAAAATCTGAAACCAAATCATTTCTATATGAGACAATGTTACAGTCCAAGTTATATTATGTACAAGCTATTGATCTACTGTAACATAACTGAATCTTGCAGTCTTCGCTGCAACCTCTCAGTTCTGAGGTGCAGCAGTCCGAATGTCACAAAGTTGCATTCAGTATGGATTTCATATCATCTGGTAATACACAGTTGAGATCATCTAATCTCCTTGCTAGCAATGTTCGAGTATTATCAGCAACTGGTGGATCACTCTTCAAAACTTCCCTGAGCTTAAGCACCATGTCCACTATTTCCACCTCCTTCTTTCCTATTGACCACTTCTTTAAGTCACTTTCAGCTAATGCTTCTAATTGTAATGCTACTAGTTTATTTGTTAAATTTCGATGTCTTTGATGGAACCATGCGCTGAAATTGGGTGTTCTGAAGAAGTTTCTATATAATCCAATCCAATCGCCTTTAATCCCCGTTGTTAAGTGAGGTCCAGCTTGTTGCAAGGTTGCAAAAAAATCCTCAGGATTAAATGGATTTGGTATGGGTGGTGATCGAAAAGGCGATATGTTCTTCTGCAAAGGCATCAAGGAAGCCATATAACGCTCCAAGGGTATCATGAAACTTTGTGTCAACTCTAATAAGTGTCTTTTTACCATAGCAGTTTGGACTTCTGATGGCCGGTCAGTTTTCATTCCATTGTGTAGTTTCTTTATAATTGTTTTGTCCTTCTCTAAAAATGTTTTGTACTGTGTATACACTCCTGGAGCTGTATCTAATAATTTTAAGTTACCCACTTTCCTCAACTTGGTTTTAATTGAACTTGAGTCACCAAGCTTAATTGTGTGCGGCCAATGTTGTAATGTCTTTGTGAAAAATGGATTAGTCACACCTAATATAACACAGGGGGGATTATATTGTTTTCTTGTGAACTCTTTAAATTCACTGTCATGAATTGTAAAATATGGTCTGTATTCAGCAGAATATGGCAAAGGTTGGATTAAGTATGTCAATGCTTGGACTAAACCCGAACACTCTGTTGGTGAACTGGCCATTACTACGATGGGTTCAGCAGTCAAAACTAACTCCCATAACAAATGTAAATGAGATATTACACTGGCTAGTGGGTCAAAAACATTTACGTCTTGAATAGAAGCTAAAATATGTGGTATGTTTGACGAGTGTACTTGTTTAGCAATGTCTGACCTCGAAACTTTCCCTGTTTGTTGGTTAGGAATGTAGGATTGAAAAACTGTGCCCAATACAGGCAGAATTACATTTTGACCAGCGTCTAGTATAGGCCACCTGTTGATGTCATGACAGGCGGCTTCAAGACTACTCTCGCCATCCTCGAAATGTTTGGGAGCAATCAATTGAATGACTTTATAAAATAGATTGATGAATGGTAATCGAGTCAGCAAAATAATGCTCTTTTGAAAATATCCCCGCGGCAATGTGGGATCTTTGACCTGCCGGAAATATACGAAGCCCCAATAGTGCGTAGAATCTGCACGAAGTGTTGGTACACTATCTTCGTTATAAATTAACTGTTGCCGTGTAAGAGGCGTACGAGATCGAAGCCTCACATGAAACTGTGTGTCTCCCATGCAACCGGAATTAGAATCTGGGAACGCCAAATAACAAATATTACACTTTTCTTGGTCCGTAAGTGTCACGGCTGGCGGATATACGCTCTCCATAGCTTGCCCAAGTTCTAAATCAAACGTTACCACACAAATGCAGTGCAACCAGTCAGAAAATCTACTCCACTTTGTCTGAAACTCCTTTTCTACTTCAGATATATCACAGTTTTCTAAACTTTGTATTCCACAAGCCATGGCTGATATTTTCACTAACACATTTCGTAACAGTATATTTCACTGCTTACTTTCGCATCGCGCACGCACACTTTGTTGACATTGTTTTCATCTGGTAACAACCATCACGTATTTTTTCTCAACGCTTGCAGTGCGAAAAAAAATTAAATTTTCCAGAGGTCACACGCATGGCACACAACAGAACGTACGCGACAAGCGACAACAGCTAAAACAGCTGTTTCGTCAACATGGCCGCGCGCGCCAAAACAGAACTGTCAAAAGTTAAATTAGAAATGGGATTGAATAAAATTTTTACAATAAAAACATGTTAGTACCACTATTACAATTTATCATACCTTTCTCCCATAATTTAAACAGCAGCTTCTAATATAAGCCGAAACAGTAAATCGTAAAATAAACCAATATCACAAACATGAAACAAACTCCATTAAACAAAAACTTGGTTCCTGGTCAAAAAGATACTATAAATTTGTACTACGCTACCACAGTCTATGTCATATTTACCACAGACACTATCTACAGAAGAATGCAGACTAATAAAATTTCAAATACATATGTCCTACCGGACGATTCGATTCTCGTTTTACCAAACAATTTAAAAGTCGTTGAAGTTGAAAAGTAGTTTTATTGCAATTCAGCCAGAATTTGGTATTCCCATTTACATTAATTGCACTTCAATAGATCGTAAACTCTATGGGATCCAAATACAGTTGAGATTTCATTGACGAACGACTTTCGGATGGATGTCGTTAGAATGCAGTTGATATCGCAATGGAAGCCGATTACAAGTGTATATAACAAATTGCGCGTCAACGACAAAGTCGCTACGATATCGCTACAACTTGTGTAATGAGAATCGGCCAGCTTTTGGTTCAATGTAATTTATACTGCCTTTGTTCAATGTTATTTATTCTGCCTGTTTTAGAATTTTTGCTGTTATTTGTATACTAATAGTAACTTACGTACCAATTTTCAGCTTTCTAGTCCTTCAGGAAGTACCCTATGAACTTTGATGATTTATCAGTGAGTCAGTGACGAAATCGGCGTTTTTTAGATGACAATAAAACCTTAAGTATACGAGCTTCGCAATTGACATCATATTATTTATCCGCTGCTGACATTATTTTCTGTGAACTTTGCTTACCTAGTATAATCCAATCCCAAGATACGAGGGTTTGAAAATCCGACGAAACGCTTCGCACGCTGAACTTGGCAGGTCACTACCGTGACCGTGACCGTGTGAGATTGGTGACAGCGGTCCCCATACAATTCTACTAATTCTTGTTGTTCTGTGCTCCCAACAGACTTTTTTAAAATTTTAGATATATTAAAAAATGTACGAAAGATGGTAAGCTTATATCTTGTCGCAGGGTTAAAGAAGAAATAAGTACAATAAAACCATTGTTGACTTTGGGTACTATTATTTATTCTGTAAACGTAAATACAGGCTCGCCGTGGGTCACGCCAATATGACTGACGACCCGATTCAGTGGTATATTACACATACATAGCATAGAACGGGATTTATGGAAGCCATATTACTACAAATAATTCTATTAACAAATCCTATTACATGTCATAAAGCGGATTTAATTAATAAAATCATTATGGGTCATAAACTGTGATAGCCAAATAAGAAAACTATTAGTTACAAAAAAAAGGTAAATGAACAAGTAAATGCCGAACTATTTCATTTTTATGTCATCAAATTATAAGTTTTCAGGATAGGCTCCCATAAACATGTTCTATTACGACAAACCTTTACTATAATGAACTACATTAATTGAACTAAATACATCAAACATGTCCTAGTAAACATCAAAGATATTTTATGTACACATATAAAATTTCATTGAATTGAAAAGATTTTTTCATTACAGAAAACAATCGTTCTCAGCAGGAAAAGTAATATATAGTTAATTATTTAAGCTCATATTATCTCGTGACATTATATTTGACAAAATGTATCGCTCTGCCGAAAAGAGGTCCCTGTAAATCAAGTTTTATCCACATTGGTCTCTGGTAGAGGCATAGACTATTCGAGTTTCAAAATTTAGTACTGAACATTTTGGGGGACCTGGGAATGCTTGGCTGTTTATCGAACCTCTTGATTATTTTTAATTACTATTTTGTAAACATATACATATTTTCCTACGCAATGCCAAATTTTTAACAAAATTAACTCGTGATGTGATGAGCAAATTTGGGTTTTGGCTACATGAAACCCGTCTTCAATACCCATGAAACAAATTAAAATATTTACTTATAATTTTGTATGTACGCATTAGGAAAGTTCAAGCTGACAAAGTTAAATAAAATTGCGTTTGAATGTCTTGTTCTAATTATAAGAACTCTACAAATTTCTCCAATACATACTAGATATATTCACATTATGAATTCTGGTAAACAAAACTTTGCAAAATTCTAAATTGACAATGAAAGTGACCCTGTTCAAATGAATATTATAGGAAAGATCAGTCTTGAATGACCAAATTATGAATAAAGGTAAATATGATATAACATGTCACAACTATAATTGTTAAGTAAGCTTGTAACCCTCGCCTCGCTTCGATAAACCCTAAAAATCTTTATCTTTTTAATTTTATATATCTTAAAAAGATATATTTATGAATCGATTTAAATAAACACTAAATATATTTTAAAAGGTCTTATTTTAACTTCTCTCAAATTATTTATACTTAATAGAATTTGGCGACACAATCATACAAACAAAAGAAATCAATAAATATGTGGGTAGTTATATATTTTTTTTAAATCTGCATACAGAAATCAAACAGTTCCAGTTTTCCTACAAGTATTGAAACCATTCAAGCGACACATAAGCAATTCAAACATCATTTATAAAATAATTGTTATAGTTTTAATAATAATACTTGGGAATATTTTTACAATGCATGATAAAATAGATTCGTGTAAATAATAAATTGATCATACATACATAAACAATGACAACAATACCGGGTGAATCCCAATTAAAGACCCAATTTCATGTAAAGACAATTTGGTTAAGAAGGTATAAATTATATATAGACGAAAATTGAATACACAAATTTAAAATGAATCCAATATTTTTCTTATTTTAGCTTGCACCAATACAAGGTCCCGTTGTGACAAAACGAAATCAGGCAAACATATTTCAAGTGCTATCAAAATATGTCCATTGTTGAACACAAAAAAAAAATTATCGTCCGCCATTAAAATTTTAGAACCGGACACTAGACATTTTTGTATACGATAACATTATTAGTACTCGACACTACTGACAATAATTCTTATATCAGACAACTTTAGCGTCGTACACTGGACACATTTCACACAGCGCTGTAATCCTCACACAATTTCAAAATGACACCGAATAAAATTGTATAATAAGTAAAAAAATAAAAATGATCTACTTAACAAATAATTCCAATTTCAAACATGACCTCAAAGTTGACACTAAAATACAGCAAAACAGACTACACACATCCAATAACAATAAATATCAAATCGAATTAAGTGCAATCTATGAATTATAATCTGTGAAGCATTATAATTTAAAAAAAAACATTGATATTATAGTAATAATTCTTATAATCTGATAATTTTAACTTTCACGCCAGCTATAAGACATACGAGGTGGCAATTCTACAAATAAAAATTTATTGTCAAGTACGGCATTATGTCTTTAGCAAACACAGAACAGTTGTTGCATTGGATAAAAACTTGACCTTGCTTACACATATACATTGAATATTATCTACACTAGTATTATACAGAGGAGTGTATTTTTGTATGTTTGTAATTAATAAACTCAAAAACGAATGGACATATTTTCTAAATTTTTCACCATTAACATGCTACATTATCCCTGAGTAACATGGGCTACTAGGGAGAGGGACGTGCTCTTTTATATTCAAACGCGCGGTCCGCTCCCTACGCAGCCAATGGCCTGTAAGGTTAAAATGTAATATTTTAGACGGCTGCTACCTCCTTTTTCCAATATTTAAACACTGGGCCATCAAAGCCAGGTATGTTATTGAACTTGAAATGTATCCGAAACTATCGGATATCCGAAAAGCAAATTCCGGTACAAGCGTCCTTGCTAATTTACGTACAAAACAATAAAGCTGTTTTCAGAGTAATTTCTTGGTCTTCTATCCTCTAATTCTTTTTTTAACAGGCGCTAGAAGTGCAGAGCGAAGAAGCCCCTAACCATTATGTTGGCCAAATATTTTGTATTAATATTGTATAAAGACATGTTTATCCATTCATATCATTCTAGTACGAGGACTAGAATTCCTTGCTGTAATACGACCAAAACTAAAAACAAACATCTATCTGCCACTAAATGCTTTTATCAGGAATCGAAGAACTAAGCTACTGACTTCGGAACATACTGGTCATATATGTGAATACAAAATATATTATTTAATATCGAAATAATTTAAATATATATTCTTTACAATATCCAATGTTCATCATGATTTAAATTTCACTATCTAGTTCCATGTTCAAGATATTAAAAAAAAGCTGAAAAATATTTTAAAATAAGTACTAAGGCTTACCATTATCAAACATTAGCATTCAAGCATCTATCCAAATTTAGATTATCATCTATTATAGCCCAGTAGTGATAAACAGATCTCCTAAGCCTAAGAGCATCTCAAAAGCCGATTTTGACAAACGTAACTAAGTCTATTTTGACTAAGCTATCTCAAAAAAATCTAGAAGCTACAAGAATTTACCTTATTACATACAATTACAGGTACCCACGATATATTTTTTGTAGATTACAAGATGTAGTAGTATATAATATGTCATAATGGTCTAAAAACATATGTAACTAGACGGAAGGTAGTTAAAAAAATAGTAGTGTCACACGTCATCTGTCACATTGACAAGACTTACGCGCCATCGAAATCGGGTCGAAATCACGATGCAACTAGCTCGAAATACCGGTAAACAAATATTCATAAAATTGTAAAATGTACACAGTTTTATTATCTAAGAATACAATCGTGAAACTCAATTTTGTTTGAAAAATTTCAGTGTCTAAAATCAGTTTGGCAAAATCGACCCTAAAACGAAATTTAGATTCGAGATCTGTTTAACAATATGGACTATAATAATAGTGTAACTATGTGTATTGACTTTGAACCTGTGTTTTTTTTTATCAGATACCGTTTTTTTAATAATTTTATTAAGCATTAATATATTTAATAATTCTTCTATACTATACTTTAGTATAGTCCGTTTCTCGTCTTAACTTGTAAACAAATTGTGTCAAAATAATACTTTAAGTTCATTAATACATTTCTTATTGATATTTTTGCAATTCTACCGTTATTGAAAATTGAATGCCTACGATCTTAGTGTAGGGGTCGGCAACCTGCGGCCTCGTATTTGTGTCCCCATTTACACGACACAACTTGGCCTTTCTTGTGTTTCTACCGAGTACAAAGGGGATGTGGCCCACACCAATATCCTTGGCCCTCATATAAGAAAAGGTTGCCGACTCATGTGTTAGTAATAATAATTTATGATGGTTTTTTATGATAAAGTGTTTACAAGTTTAGTTGAGATAAGAAAAATGAACTATAGGCATAAATACCATTAGTACCATCAGTATATTTTACCTGTTCTGTGTTAAAAGCCAACAGGACACACTAACCCCTGATTAGGAACAATCAGAACCCCGCAGACTCACCTTCGTACCAATATAACAAAAACACGGGTAAAAATATCTAAAGCAACTATTGCCACGTGGTGTTGCTAGCTACATTGCTGTTTTGCGAGAAATTCGGGAAGTTTTGACCTAAGCTGAGACCACCAAACTGTTGGGGCAGTTGACCAGGTTGATTGAAGAACTGATTGGTCTGCGGGAAACCTTGATTGCTCTGCATCGGTTGTTGCATGGATCCAAACGGTTGCTGTTGCTGAAACTGATTGGGCATTGGCTGAAACTGATTGAACTGTGACTGCATACCATTTTGTATGGGTACATTACTGTAAATAGGTTGCTGAGTCGCAGTTGGTTGGTACACTCCAAAAGGATATGATGTCTGCTGCGGGACTGGATTAAATTGATTTACTAGATTCGTAGATGGTGACTGACTGTACAATGCAAGTATGCTGTCTTTAGTCAATTTGCATTTTTCCTTCTCCGTTGGTGCCGGTTGTTTGAAGAAGTTTTCTTCCTCAGTTTTCAGGTCTGGCTTGAGTTCCTCTGTCTTCGGAGGCTCAACAGGTTTCTCCTGTGGTGCGGAGAAGAAACTGGAGAATATATCGTCGCTGTTGGCTGATTTGGGTTCCGGTTTGGATGTGTCCAAGCCCAGGAGATCAGCAGAACCGTTTGATGATCGACTGGTGTCCGCTTGACTGGTTGGTGTACTCCGGCCTAGTTTGGGACTGACTGAAGACTTCGGTTTCGGTATACTTGGAATGACATCAGATTTCTGGAAATAAATATTTAAGAATGACATATGTGAAAGAAAAACTACAAACCAGAGCTTTTGATTCTGCCAACAGTTAGATTAATAATAATAACATCTTTATTACTAATATATACTAACATAAAACTAGGAATAGGCTTGCTTTAGGGTTTTATAGTTCAATGATTTTTATATAAAAATCATTGTTTGTTTGTCCTTTACAGACACTGAAATGGTAGGAAAATATCTATGTCCTTAAGAACTGTGTTCAGAACTCTCTGCAAAAGGTTTTGGTACCAAAATGATATCGATACATCGACATCGTAGAAAGATCGTATAAACCATTTTAACGAAAATAAGTTATGAATGCAATCAGATTTTTTTTCTCTATTGATTGGTCCTTATTACGCTTTCAAATTCACAAAAAAACGGTTTATATAGCCCAGATGACTTCACCCCTAAACAGTTTTGTTGGAATGGTGAAAGAACCAAAAAATTATTTAACACCGACGTACATCTCGTTATGACTTAATAAAATGTAACAACTCAAATAATTATAACGTTCACATTTTTCAACAAAATGAGTCGTAAATTTTTGTTATTTGCTCGTCCTGTATCGGTCGTAAAAGTTTAGGGCTTTTACGACCTTTGTACTGCAACGTAACGACATGGTTTAGGAGTTTAAGCGTAGTAATGCGCGCCAGGAACAAATAGTGAATTATATACACACATATGAATTTACACACCCAAAGTTACTCATCGCTATACAGGAAAAGCGACTAACAGAAATAAGGTACTCAAATATATGAAATGAAATAAATAACTGC
>DWJZ01002068.1:0-20619 GCA_018249125.1 Asbolis capucinus
CGCCCTCGCGGAAAATAATTCGAAATCTGTTCAGCAGGTTTTTAAGTTTATTTATTGAAACTCAGAACCTCCCGTTGGAGATACCAATTTTCAAACCTATAGGCTGACTGAGTATCCAAAAAAGTAGTAAAAAAATATTTATTACTAACAGGCTAAGTTTACTTAGCCTAAGCCTGGCCGGACTGAAATTTTAGCTACCTCATAGATATTAAGAAGTATAGAATAGCAATTGAAAAAACAAAGCTTCTTCTTCCAAGACCATTCACCGTAGGGATTTGTTGAAGCGATAGTATATTTTGACTTTCGAAAAGTGTTAGTAAAAACCAACTTGGAATAAATAAAGTTTGATTTTTTTAGAAGTATGTCTCACATTTTGCCAATGCCTTTTCCTGTTACATCGTTGGATTGTAAGAATTCTAGGAACTGACATCTGTAGAGGTAAGGATGTTAAAAAAATTAACAGTTACACAAAATGTTACTTTTTTATTTATTATTTTTATTTCAGATATACATTTTGTTAATAACTATTCATAATTAACCTAACCTAACCTAACGTATGGTAGTAAAACGACAATCTAACTTAAGTTAATCTTAGTAACAATTTATACTTAACCTATGTATGTTAATTAACTTTAACTAATATTAGTTACAATTTATACTTAATCTATGTTAGTTAAATTACAATCTAACTTAAACTAATGTTAGTAACAATCTATACTTAACCTATGTTAATTTAATTACAATCTAACCTAAACTAATGTTAGTAACAATTTATACTTAACCTATATTAATTAACTTAAACTAATATTAGTAATAATTTATACTTAACCTGTGTTAGTTAAACTACATCTAACATGCAACTGCATGGAGTAGAACTAAAAATTATTATCAAAAAATTCTACTTTACTAAAAACACGTATGTAAGTACGTATTATTCAAAAATATGAAGCTTACTCCTAGATGGCCTCAACCCAGTGATAGCCCATTACTGAGCACCGGTCCCTCTCCATACTAAGGTGTAGAGCCCCGTCACGCTGCATACAGATTTGGTGGAAGGATCAGAAGCTAGTCCAAATATCGGAAGTTTGAGTCCCCCGACATGACTTAAAATATCTAACAATAACAAGCATGACTAATGGTTTTACGTGCACTTCGAAGCACGAAAGCGCTCATGCAACTTTTGCCACTAGCACCCAACCTACCGACAGAGTACAGTTAACTTTTTCTATCGCTTACAATCAAAACAAGCCGCCGGGCTAAGCTACTCCTGGATACGACACCTTTTTGTTGACTTAATTTCACTTGAGTTTATTTATCTAACCTCAAAGCTTATTTAGGACCGGATACTCCATTGTAGTTTTGATTGTTTATGCTTCGGCTATCTTGTTAGTTTAAGAGGTTGTCATAGTTCACTGGATTCCTTTAATCCTGAAATAAGGCGTATTAAGCAATAACGGGCAAGGTCTTTTGGGAAATGGGAGGTAGGAGATAAATTCTTGAGCGCTTCTGGATTTCAGAAGTTTAAATCAGACCAGGTTGTTATCGTTAGATAGAAGTCGTGAAACAAAAGTTGGAGACTTTTTTACATTTGTTTTTTAGTCACTCTTTCACCAATTCACGTTGAAATAGCGTGAAATATGCTCCGGACCTTTTTAAATACAAGGAGAGACCAGACCTTATTACTATAACCGTAATAGGATAAATATCAAAGAAGACGCTGTACATAAAGTTGTGTGTAATTAAAAGGATTGTCCTACCATTGTTTAACTTCCCTGTTAGCTGGAAAAATAAGGAAGATGTGTAGCATAGACGGGAATCTACTCGATACATGAAAGGGATGATTGATAGAAAGTATGAAGTATACCAGTACGAGAGGCATGCAAGCGAGAACTGGTTTGAAAGAGTAGCCTAGCCAAACACAGTCTCCGACCCCCATTTTCATGGGTAAACAAAAAGAAAAAAACCTTAGAAGTCTGGGATCTTAAGAGTAGCGACAGATATGATTCAAAGCACTTGTCTTCTTTCTTTCCTGAAGACGTAGTTATTCTGCTTTTTATTCTGTCACCAGACTTATCTAGGGTCCGTTGTTGCCATTATCCATAAGGGTTCATATGAACTGTTTTCTTACTTTCTTTATCCTTCCTTACAGAAGTTTCAAAGAGCAGATCAATCAATTGATTCTCGATCGGCAAAAAGTTAGAAGCTTATGTTCGGCGATTTTCTTTTGAGTTATCCTAAAAGTCAACTGCCACACCCCTTTAATCGCACCTTAATACAAAATGTGTGTGGTAAATCCGTAGTAAGGAGAAATTTAAAATCACTAAAAAGTGCCGTAAAGAGTAAGACTATGTTCTTATATATGTACGTATGTGCGTGCACACTTGTGTGTATGATGCATTCAGGCTGCTTAGTCACTTTTCGGTATATTAAACGAGTCTGTGGGATATTTGTTCTTGTTATGGTATGAATGGGTTTAAGATACATGAATTATCTGGTTGAGTTTGACTGTGTGCCAATTTCTCCGAACCCAGCGTCTCACAAATTCTAAAATTCATTAGTCGATGTTCTGGCAGGCGGCTATATTTATTTATGACCCTTTTACCACGTAGACAAGACCCTATTTCATGCTGCGACAAAGGTCTTATAAAGTCACAAAATGCATGCGACAGATATTCTTTTGGAATCATGATGCTTCAGCTTGCCGAGAGGACGTAAAGCTATAGAGTTGCATGTGTTACTCGCGACATAGAGAGGTGTAATGAAAGGAAAAAAATGTTCAAATAAAAATAAAATAAAAACAAAATATCTATTTATTACTTGCCTAAAATTACAATTACATCACGTTACAAATTCAATAAATGTTATATACCTACGAGTATTAAATTAAGTTACAATTACTAAAGTGCTTAAAATTGCTAAAATTTGAGACTTAAATTATATCTTAGTGATTGAATAATTTAACAAATAAAATTAGAATAAAAATTAAAAATATTTAATTTGGAAATTAAGTTAAAATTAATCTTAAAACAATTATTTCATTAAGAATAATAACAACTTATAAAGTGTATGAAAAACATTAGCCGGGAAAGCTAAAGCTAAAAACACTTACAAGTGATTTTTGTTATTTTTTCCACACGGATATATACACAGGTATACCCTAGATAATATAAAACATGAAATGCAGCATATTCCATTTTCACGTTGATTATAAACTTCATCTTGTTTCTGAGCATGAAACGAAATAAGTCCCAATGTAAGAAATCCGTCCGCCATTTTGGATGGTGACATGAACAAAAAATAAAAAAGTAACGTCTTTAAGAAACACTGTGGCTGGAGCTCAAATAATGTTTTAACTGAAATTCTCACAATAAATTCCTTATTTTCAAAGACGCTCACTTCACAAATAGATAAAAACAAAACTACCAAGCTTAAGACAGTCAGGTTTGTCCAACAATATCCATGAATGAAGATGAAAAACGGCGTAGATATAAATTCAAAATTCGAAAATGAAACACTTAAGAAAAAAATAAGTATAGCTCCTTATCCACCATTTTGTTTTTACAGAAGTCAGAAATGAAATTAATTGTATACATCCCAAAAGTACTACCTCATC
The DNA here is from genome assembly GCA_018249125.1 of Asbolis capucinus. Lineage (NCBI taxonomy): Eukaryota > Metazoa > Arthropoda > Insecta > Lepidoptera > Hesperiidae > Asbolis > Asbolis capucinus. The sequence goes on from DWJZ01002068.1 coordinate 3,614, forward strand.
CCACTTCTGAATTTACAGAACCAACTCCGCCACAGAAAAACGTAAGGCGACGAGACGCTACCCAACTATAGTGAGTTATGACTGCGGTATATATATTCTGTTCCCTCATACCTCGCAAAGTAATTTCGAGTATGTTATTTCAGGAAATGAGATGTCATTCGATTCGTCGGGTATAAGACGGCTGACGAAATTCAGTTGGGTTGATCATATAATTTAACCAGTGACTACACCGCTTCAGGACATGAAAATACAGTAATAATATTATAATTTAAATTGTAACTACCGTCGTTTCGGTAGTAAAATTAGTCCGGGGTCCCCTAACATTTTTTTCAGATTATACTATTAATATAATTCAACATAATGTTTTCCGAGGTACTGTTGACACTGTTTCCCTATCCCTAATAGATAACAAGCGAGGTATCTTTAAGAGAACATTTGAGTACCCCCTCCAAACAAAGCTGATCACCAAAAATTTGCTTGATAGTAATCATATGAAAAAAAATTACTGGTGACCCCGGACTATACAGGCTGTTGAAATTATTCTTATTTTATTTATTTATTCTTTAACAATGAAGCTGCTTAATTTCTTACGTACATATGAATATTTTTAAAGGCTCATCAGTTTTTACTATTGGTGACCAGATTTAATTAAAAAATAAAATAAAATTAGTTGACCGTAGAAAACCATATTAAATTGGTTCTGCAGTTACTGAGATGAGCGTACACAAACGCATAAACAGATAATTAATTGGTTTGGTATTGTTTTTTACCAAAAAATTATTGTAATGGTTTATCTTAATATGTAATGGGAATTTTTCGCCGCTGGCTTTTTTTTCTTTCCGGCCTGCACTAGCGTACATAGTTCTAAGTTTGTATTATTTATAAAGCCGATGATAGATAGGTATTATCTATAGATATTTTAGGCTTAATTTTTTATATTTTGTTAATTATTTTATAGTTCATATATATATATATATATACTTTACATTTTAAAATTATGACTTCCAATATGCGAGCTATTGGTTTGTAATAAACAGATTTCATTACATTTTATTATGTTCCCTGTATAAAGCGATCAGTTACAAGTTTATTATGTGTACTTTGCAGATATCAGTATATAGGAAGGTAGATATATACTTTGATAAAGATATGTTGGTAATAGACATAAATTTTTAAAATGTGATGTTTATGGTAGTAACTACCAGCTACTGTCCGTACCTAATATAATAAAAAATATTTTGCACTTTAATTAAAAAACGGAATGAATGGGGCGTTGGAGTGTAATTAAAACTTGAATAGATCGCTTTTGTAAATAACGGATTGTACTAGAAAGGTTTCAAATATTAAATAAGTTTTTTCTGTTAATAATTTGTTTATATGTGCTTTATTGTGCCTTCAGTGTTGCTACACTCTGTGGTTACATTCGATACATAAGCTGTTTTAATTCTTAATTTAAGATACATTCATAATGAACACGGTCCTTTAATTATCCAACTTGGCTGTATAGCAAAAGGCCCATGCTGTTAAATTATAACAAGAGAAGTACTCTCCAAATTGTATACGTAAACTATGGTCATCCATATTGATAAAAGCTCATTTGATAAAATCCTTACTACAAGTTATTGCCTGTATAATTTTGATTTCAGCCAAATTCTGGCAGTCTCTAGCCTTATTCCTTTGCCTTGTTAGCACTAGCGATTTCTACGATTTGCTTGAGAAGTCTATGGTTCTACACTGGAACTTTGGATGAAGTTGAAACTCAGAGGTGTGCTTCACCCCTTGCAGAGTGGTTTAGTTATCAGGGTCCCCACATTATCGAAGATGGGTTAAGGGCAAAATACCATGCTTCAGCTTCAAGGTATTTGGAAGAACAGAAGTTATATAAAATTATAGTGGTTTTCCAATAGGAGTCCTGGACCTTAAAGTGTGCAGATCGCAATTGCATAGATGCTTTCGTGTTTTGGTATTAGGTTAAAGTGCTGCAAAAGTCTTGGACACCATATCAGACCAATATAAAAAGTAATGGACGTCATGACTAGACCTGCTTCAAGAAAATTGGATACTTGAGCCATATTGCAAGGGAACACGAAGATAATTTATAAAAACTCAATATCATTGTCAAGATCGAAGGAAAGTAGCTTCCGAACTTTTATCGTGCTCTTAACAAATCTGGCATCTCTTCATGGCTTTCCGATGATGGATCAAGGGGCGTTTAAAACAAATACAAATGACATGAAGCTGTGACAAAGCTCGGTGGAGGTCACGACCCTCAGAACTGAGGACAACAACAGAAAGAGAGAGGCACTTTTTACTAGTTCAGAACGCTGAACTACATAACAAATGAGTCTTAATGAGAAGACATTTTCATATGCAATTTTGCTATTCATATGGAGCAGAGCCTGTGACTACTATTCCTGGTTAATCAGCGATTCTATTAGGCTGAAACGAAAGACCTCAATGGTGGGTAAGTAAATGCTACAGTTACCCAATTACTTACCATACAGTTAAAACAGATGTTAATATATTTTACATTTTATTAGTTAATGCTTGACGACAAATCCCACGTGATGGTAAGTTTTGATGTGGTCTTAGATGGTAAAGCGCATTTTGGAGGCGCATCATCTGAAATATATACAGTGGTTTAATATTTAGATACAGAGTATCTTGTGAAAAGCATTCCAGCAAGTATATGTGGATAGAGGACGATAAGATCCATCGATATCATCGATTCTCATAGGAAAACCTGTATTATCTACCCAAAAAATGTATAGAAACGAAATTAATACGTTTTAGATAATTATGAGTAATTATCACTAATTGCTAGACAGAAGGGCGGGTATTCGTTTGATCCAGATTGATCAAGATCACTAACAGGAATGGCACTAATTAGAAAAAGCCAATGTCCAATAGAGGGCATGTAAAGTTAAAAGGTAGGTTAATTAGATGATGTGTTTGACTGTATACTAATATATATTTTTTTAATTATAAGTGAATACTTATTTCATCGTATATCGACATCTATTTTTAAGTATTAAAATTAAGTGAAAAAAGAAATTAAATTATTTAGGTATCTTTGATAATTAATTCAAATATAAATATATTTTACTTTGAATATAACTTTTTGAATATTAAATTTTGTTTTAATTTGAATATTAGCAAAATATTTCGTGAAAAAGTGAAAACATTGGCGCCCAACGTGGGCCCCAGAAGTGTTTCGATTTGGAACTTGATTGAAAGGTGCCCACCTACTTATCATAATTAGTATCACCTGCCCTACCTTTATTATGCCCCGATTCTCATGGTTTCTGCTCCACGGCGTTCCGAAAATATCGATTCACGACGAATCCAGCATGTCGGCCGCCCTCTAGGGCAGACGGCTCTTCTCGCTCTATGTACACATAGGACACAACACGTCAAGCGAGATATCAAAACGGTTTCCCGCCACTAGTATTTTAACGCTTGATTTTTCACTCCACAATTACTATTTTTAAAATTTGGAACGATCACAGAATAACACAGATTTTTTTTTAATAATTTTAATTGTTCGATTCAAGATATGAGGGAAAAATAGACTAAAAGTTAAATTTTGTTTCTGAACGGTAAGCCGGATAATACACCGACCTCGTGCGCTTGCTCGACCGGACTGACTGAATTTCCCACATTTTCCCGGCGCAAGCCTTCACCCCTTGCAATCGAGCACGTTTGCGAAGATGTAAAAGAAAAATTGTCTAACAATGTGACTCATTATTTATGAAAAATCAATAATCAAAAAGTATAATTATAAGTGTATAAACATTTTGTATGGATTTTTTTTGATAAAAGTCACAACATAATCCAACACTTCAGATTATAATTTTAACATCTATTTTATACGTAGTTATAATTGGTAGTAAAAGTAGATGTAATACAATTTCAATTATTGGTATTGTGCCCCCGAAAATATAATGTATTTTCATTACTCGTTGCGACCTAATATGAATTATTAAATAAATTTAAGAACAATCAATGTATATTAATACAACTACAAGATTTGACAATAAAGCGATTTAACCGATTTCTAAGATCTAATTTGACGCCATCTTGTGTTTTTAATGTTACGAACGCTTTCTAGTACGAGTATCCGATATACATATTTTATCTGTGTGTTATTTCAGTTATACCTCCTATGAAATAAAAAAACATCCTCCGGATGACAAATTCAAAAATTTTTTTAGGAAGTTATATAAAATATCGCTACAAAAAAAAACAAACGATCCCAGTAACTTGACAATGACAATTAAAAAATAAACTATTAACTGTCTGCTGCCATGTAATTCAGACTTCAAGCTGTCAAACACTTTGTTATGTCAATGTCGCTTTCGACTCGACGCTTCGTAAATTCTGTCTTCAAAAAGTTCTAGGTTGCTGTGTGCTATTCGACGTATTTACTGTTGTGTCAATAAATCAACGTGTTTTCTATTGTTTATCAATTTTAAAGCAAAGCTGGGTTCTTAAATAAAATTCATCTTGATATGGCCCAAGCTGAAGATACTGAACTGAGAGATTTGGTGATAGAAGCCTTGGAAAAGAACGGATCCCTGGCTAAAATTCGTGCTCTGCTGCGCGCTAACATTTTTTTAGCTTTTGAAGACGAATGCCAGAATATTAAACAAAATGTAAACTTAGATAACATGTTAAATATACCCGAAGGTGTTTTATCGCTGTGTATAATTCATGAATTTTTAGAGTTCTGTAACTTGAAAAACACATTGTTTGTTTACGTGTCGGAATCCCGACAGGGTAAAGAATACCGCTATGAAGGTAAGAACATCCTTGCTGATAAACTAAACTTGTCAAAGCTGGACAAAGAACCTATTCTTGTTACACTATTAAAAAGTGTGTTAAAACAGTATCAGAAAAAGTATTTATCGCAAGACGATAATAAATCGAAGAGTGAAAAACATGCTAACTACAAAGATGATCAGAATTGTACTTATATAGTCCATGAAGACAGCACTGCCACTAGCCAGTCCCAATCAGATAATTCATCTGATGAAAAAAACAAATTGCATTTACGACTACCATTAGACAGCTCTGATACCGATACTTCTAGTGATTCTGCCCGAGATAAAACAAGTTCAGAATATATTGCAAATGAGCACATTCTTGAAGCGCAAGACAAGCACAACTGCCAGCAACATGAGCACATTGACTTAAAGGATACTTCACGGAATAAGGAAATTAATGTATCAAATAACAATTTACATGAACAAAAGATAACAAACAACAGTAGTAGTGACTCCACATCCTATTTGGAGTTAAAACCTTTTAACCCATTAGATAAGTTAATGCTAAATACCACTGGTTTGCCGATTATAGGTGAAATGAATGAGACTAATGTTACACATAGTATTGCACAACCATCACCTAATGTAGAGGTGTCCTCACCCGCTTCATTAAGCAGTGTTTCAACTGGATCTTTGAAGAATGATGTTCTCAGTGATAGAAATTCTAGCAATAGTATAAAACATACTCCTCAATCACCTAAACTTGAAGCAGAGTCTATAGACTATAGTTACGACTTCATGCCTTCGTCAGCTTCGTCGCAAAAAGATATGTTCAAACACAAGTCATCTCAGGAAAATATTGAAGATAAAATTAAACAAACATCAAACCAGAACACAGGTGAAAGTCAAAATCAAAATTCTCAAAGTTCTCATAGTTCTGTATCAATATCAGACGTTGCAGATTTGATAAATGAAAGTTTCAGTTTTCAAAGACAGATGAAAAGCAGGTCAGAGAAAAGTAGTAGTAAGTGTCATTCGGGAGGGAAACGTAGATTTAATGATGTTAGTTTTAACGCTATCCAGTCCAAACATGGCAGTGATGATTCTGGTGACTTTTCCGAATCACCCATACCATCATTGTCTAACCTTAGTTTAGATATACATAGTGACTGAGTATTAAATTAGTGTAGATGTCCATTGTCAATAATTTTTTGCTATACTACAAAGTATGACAGTTTTATGAATGTTTGAATACTGGACTGATTTTAAGGTTCATTATTCATGAATATTTTTCTTTTTTACTATTTTATGAATGTTGCTATAGTAAGAACATTGTTGATTATTTCCAAGTTCATTATTAACAATGTTAATTAAGAAACCTTTAAAACACAAGCTTTATTTAAAGATCCATAACATAAAGAAACACAAAATTTCATAACTGTATTGTTAACCATTGAAGAGTTCGCTTGTCTGAAGCCAATCCTGAATGTAGTATCAGCTCATATTTGTCATAAAAATGCATTGTCATCAAGATCAAAACTTTATCCAAAATTTCCGCTCTGTAGTGGAAATGGAAGTGGGTCTAATTAAGCTTGAAACCTTATCACATGCACCAAAAACTATTAATTGGACCAAGCATCCACAGTATGTTAGTTAAAATTATACTATCTATACTAAAAAGACCCATTTCTGTGCTTAAGAAACTTAAATTGCCTGTGAATTGGATATGCTGTTTATTATTGCAGGATTACTTTATGGAATGATTCTGACGTTTATAGGGCCCTAATAATTCAGGTTTAATGGAGAATATTATGAGTGAAATTTTATATTAATTCACACACAATATATAGTATATGTAAAATATTTATGTCAGAATTGTTAATGGAATAATTTTTTTTTAATTAACAAAATAATATTGTAACTGTGTGTTGACTGGAAGTTCCTGTAGTGTGAAATTTAACAGAAATTATTAAGTGATCCTCTAACATTATAATAGTTCCTACATTTTACAAGTCTTATAATAGTACTACTACTTTGCAAATTTGAATTTATTTAGGCATTTTATGGTAAGGGAGCGTAGAATTTCACTGGAAAGTAGTGTGCAGCAATCGTTAGAAGTTGTAAAACAATTATTGTCTACATTTTTTTGGTAATGATAGTATAAAATTTTCTTTTATAAGAGGTGAGACCTTAAAATTGTTTTGTTTTTGTAAGTTAAACATATGCAGTTTTTTACTGGATGCAAATTCAATCAGAAATATTTACCATACAAAAATTGGCAAGTAAATATTCCAGATTGAATTTGCACTGAGTAAAGGTGATTCCGTACTTCAGGAAATTGTTCAAAAGACCGAAAAAAGCTATATGTAAATATAATTGTGTGATGTAATGGTACTAATTTGTAATAAAATAATTCCATAAAAATATGATTTAATGCTGAGTCTTATGTGCTTAATAAATAGTATGGTAAATGGATAATTTATAATAATGGGGCTCTAATATGGAAATTACAGTTGATAAAGATGGCCCGTTAATCAATATGGTGGTACCAGAGTTCAAGTGTTACACTCAGTCTAATGGTTACTTATTGCTCCTAGGTACAGAATGTAAAGAAGTTCTGTAGCAGCTGTTGACATACTAAAATTTAACTGTAATTTATTCTGCTTTCAAATATTTTCATTTCATTTATTTAGAACTCTAATGTCACAAAAGCGCAGGAGCGCCATCGGTATCTAAGTATGGAATGTACCTTCCATTTTAGAAATAAAATAAAAATTTAAATTAATTTTAATTTAATCCTGATTTTTAAATAAAAATGTTAACTTGTGTTTGAGATCCATTTATACTATAATTGTAAATTCCTTGAGTATCTCTGGTTGATCATAATGAAGTAGTATGATACAATTATCAAGAAATATTCGACTATTCTAACACATAAATTTAATTGAAAAACTTGCCAAAACGCAGCATGTCTAAGATGATTTATATATATTTATTATAATTATATTTTAAACTGTATTTATGATACATAATGAGCATTTAGGCATTATGTGAGTAACTCCATAGAAAAATGTGATTTTGCTCAACATTGCATTTATTGTAACTGTGACAGAATATTGATAATAATTAAGTGTGTCTCTTAGTATTATCACATACGTAGTTAGATAAATTTTATAGTAGTTTAACGATAAGAATGTACAGTCAATTCAGATTCTGAGCAATCTACAACTGTTGTAAAGTTTGTGAATTTCAAAATGAAAATCTTGTTTTTTTATATATGTCACTTATCTTTTCGTTTATGTGGAATTAATGTCATGTAACTTTAGTTATAAATATGTGTATGTATAGATAGCAAATTTTATTATTGGAAATGTATGTATTTGCTGAGGGTTCAGAAATTGTATGTTGTATGTGCATGGACACATCATTGGATAATAATGTACTTTTTCATTTGTCTTGTCTGTGTATCAAAATCTTATAGTTATTAATTTGAGTTTGTAACTTCTACTTAAATAGGTAGGTGTATTATTATTGATAAAATTATGAAGCATTTAGTTAAATCATCACTGGTCTCATTGCAATATCAAAAGTATCAGTTTATATATGATTTTTTTTCTGTCATAGTGTTGATGTACAAATAAATTGTTATTTGGCCTCGAATTCGCCAAAATACGACGTAACTACAGCGAAATAATGATTATGAATATTATGTGTAGTTAATACAAAAACCACTTCTCAATATTTCTTATTCTTGTATAATCTGTGGACAATTTCCAATGAGCCAGTGCTTCTGCTCAGGAATACGAATAAATTTTTTTCATGAACTTTTAGTCTAAAAAAGCACACCCTCTACTAAATGCGCGTATGGTGCAAGGAAATGCTTATTGCAACTCTTGCATGTGTGCAATATATAGGTAAGCCTTTTAAGCATGCACAATGTGATCTCGCCATTTCTTGTGTATTAAAGTGGATAGAAACGAAGCTGGTGCATTTTTAGACTAGAATATCTCTACAAAGTATTTCGCAAATGGTTGTGCCTTATTTATCAGCTGCAAGACAGTTCATCAATGGTTCCTTTTAAATTCAGTCAGTGATGTTTCTAGTCCTATTTGAGATACAACTGGGTCCGTCCAAATTGCTCCATCGTCATGTCTTTTCAGGTGTAAGTATTATGATAAATAGCCTAGTAATAGAATAACGATAATGTACTTGTGTAGATTTTTTAAAATAAATTTCCTGCTTTATATATTGTTTTTTATTTTAACCTTATTTTCTTACATAAGATGCGGTAAGTGACTATTCTTAATACAGCCAACCTATCTATAAACACCAAATTTTTTTTTTCTGCATAGAATAAGTTAATGTTTCACAACGCTCCCACCTGATGGTGAGTGGCCATGATGTCTAAGATGTTAAGTTAACTTAGTAGTTACCTATACACTCTTGTCTTGAATACTCGCACATCGTACTTGGGCGGGAACACCGAAACAGGCAAGTTATTTCATTCCTTTGCAGTACGCATAAAGACGAAGAAAACCGCGTCATTCGGACCGGCGGGATGTTCACGAGATAAGGATTACCTGCCACCGTGTTGATCGATGGAGGAAGGGGTTGGAGGAATAACGTCAGACAAGTCCTGCGTACACCTTTAAATGTCCCGTATAGAGAACCAATGGCTACTCTAATATAATGTAGATAATTAAAATATCTTGTGGTATACTGTTTTGGATCAAAATTTACCTTGGAGATTACTTGCAAAGTGAGTAAAGGATAAGTTGGAAACGCTGTTTACCTCTTGAGCTAGAACGTGTCTCCCCTCCACATTATTTCACTCATTTAGGCTATCACCAGGTCAACATGAGTAGGAAAAAACTGGATGAGTAATATTGTCGGGAATACGTTATTAATTTTTTTAAATTGAATGTGTATGAATGAATCAGATACATTGCTCACAGTTTTCAAAACATTGAATTGACATGAGACACGTATTTTATAGTATATTTTTAGCACTATAAGATATAAGTAATTACAAAACAAGTAGGTACTTTCATTAAATATTAACAAGACTAGGGAACAACAACTTTCAACTCATAACCTCACCTTAAAGCAAAGCGCGCGAAGATGTGATTAGCGCGGGAAGATGTACAAGGACAAGTGAGGTCGCGAGGGATGTACCATGTGTACTAGTGAGGGACACGCTACAATATGTATTGGTTATTATTTAATTTATTTTATGCGGTAAGCTTATTGTTTAATAATTAAAAGATACTATATGTTACCTACTTAATAATTTACCTATTAGCAGCTTTCACTATTACGCTTTCTTCAGTAACTTGGTTAGGGTTTTTTTTCTTTTTTTTTTAGGTTAGGGTTGTAAGAAACAAGATATTTATCTGTAACCAGTGTTTATTTTCACAATTTTTGTAAAGCATAGATTGTAGATATCACCATTCACTTATGCACACAAGTCAATCCATACCGAACGCTGTAAGATATATGTAGTTACAAATTTCTATACAAAAGTAACGCTATATACTGTATGGCATAATAGCAGTTAGTGTAATCACATAGAAAAAAATTATATTAAACATTTTTATTTACAGTTTAATATTTTTATTAGGTACATGAGTTTTAGTATGAAAATGGTATAAAAATTACACTTTCATAATAATATAATTACATACATTACAGTAATACAAACGCGATCGTATCCTATATTATGAAAAATATAACAATAGTAAAAGCGACAATGCTTCATATAAACAGGTCACAGTTCAACACTGTTAAGTTATATTAATAATGACTGCTACAAGTATTCGGGGAACATCACTAGGCACTGTTATGGAATCCTTCGTAAATTATAAAGCTATCCAATTAAAAGTTTTTAACATCACGTTAAAAATTTTATATAAATTTCTTGCAAAAAAATAGAAAGGCCTGCTACTCATGCCTATTATATTTGCAATCAGCCACAAATATGCAGAGCAAAACCTTTCTCTGTGGGATATTCAATACTAAATACTTTCGTAGAAGCACCTAAGATAGTTTTAAACTAATAAAATAAATCTAGATAAATAAAATAATGTACATATGGCAAATATTTGGCTTTGTATACATAGTTAACCTGAGACAGCAGTCACAGTCATAAAATTATATTTCCAAACTACCCACAGTTTTTATCTCATTATTATTTCATAAGAATAGTCAAAGGAAACGGAAACGTTAAGACTTAGTTTAAAAAATAAAGGGAAATATAATAAATAAAGTATGTATAGTTAAAGCTCATTGCCCATAGAGCTGTCGTGTGTGAGATTCGAGTCCATGCTGGCGTTGTCAGAGTCCTGGCTTTGATTCCCGCTGTAGTTGGCCGCTTCTTGTAGCCGCATCAGCATGTTCAACTGGAAAAATATTAATATTATAAAAATATGTTACGATAACCTATTCAAAATAACAAATGAAGTGACAAGGATTTGCTAAATTAGCGCGGGTCGCTGCACAGCATCAGGCTTAGTTTGGTGGTCAAGGACAAATTTATTGAAGATAAGAAAATATATATGAAATCGTGCAATATGGATTCCGAAAAATGGACTCCGATTTTGAGATGAAGATCCTCATAATTATTAATTTTCAATAATGGTAGCAGCAAACGGTAGTCTGTTTAATGAAAGTTGAGGTAGTGATTTTTAAAGTTGGCAATATTTTAAAATTAAATCACAGGTGGAAGGCCATTGACTTTGGAACTTCTATTATATTTTTATAAACGTCGATAAGAGATTCGGTTCCGTTTGTACTTATTAGGTATGAAACGGTATTACATAAATATCTATTTCATCCATCCATCCATCAGTCTTTCAACGTCCGCTGTTGGACATAGTCGTCCCCCAATTTACGCCACTCTGATCGGTCCTGGATCTTCTGAATGCAGCGAATACCCGTTGTCTTCTTTAGGTCGTCGGTCCACCTGGTCGGAGGTTTCCTTGTGCTCCTTCTTCCAAGGCGTGGTCTCCATCCGAGGACCTTTCTTCCCCATCTGTTGTAGGTCCTATGAACTATTTGGCCAGCCCGTTGCCACTTCAGCCAGCTAATCCTCTAAGCTATGTCGGTTACCTTAGTTCGCCTACGAATCTCGTCATTTCTGACTTGATCACGCAGGTATACGAGTATATCGTAGCATAGTATTATATGCATACGTGTATTAATACCGTATAATAATGAGTTAATTTGTATGGTTAGGTACTCACTAATGGATCTTGATTGTGGGCGGTGTTGGCATCTTGGTTTGCTTCTTCAATGCTAATTTCTTCTACTGTTATTGCACGTAGAGTCTGGAATAAACAAATATAGTAGATAACTTTCCATAATAAGACCTAAACTTCAAAAATATGCGAATAAAATTCACTGCAACTTTTCTAGTCCCAAATGAAAAGCGCAAAATATTTATTAAAAAAATAATATGTTCCTATAGGTACGCCTTTAGTTTTATTACAATTGCGTTGCACACACCAGGCTGATATAATCTTCTTTTCAAGACATCGGCAATGGTTGGGAAGACGAAAAAAGAAGTATAATAGAACGTCTGCTGGCAAGTTACTGGATAACAGACCCCAGATATACTAACAATGATATATTTTTATCCCAGGAAAAGTAACAAAAATCGACAAAGAGAAAAAAAAACGAAATCTCTTCAGAATTCCATTCATTACTAAAAATCCCCAGTATTGGTTTCAGTCAAATATCTTTCATAAATAAATCGTATAAATTGTACAAACAATAAACAAAAATTAGAAATCAAGTATAACGAATAAATAAACTACAGATATAAAAAAAAAAAATACTCAAACTTGACACTGACACTGACATGTGAATGATTGGGCTCCCGCCACGGGTACGTCGACTTGACGTGGTGCAGCGGGTCGACAGCGGCGTGTCGCCGGCGGCCGTACAGCGCCACGCCCTCGCGGACCGCCTCCGACGCGTACGGGACTATACTGTAGTTCCATACGTCCGCGAACCATGCCTGCGATACAAAAATAAATACATTTAATATTGCCCGTGTCGGAGAGTGACCAATCGACTATAATATATTATAAATTAAAAATAAGTTAAACTTTTAATTTCATATGTGTTAGTGTTTAATTTCAGGAGTTATCATCGCGATTCTGACTCAAGTTGGCCGAGAGAATCCATGGAGAGAGGAGCTATTTTTGTTCTGAATTTGATGTGTAATCACTGATCTCTGTATTTGTAACTGGATAGGCTGACAGCGCACAGAAGCGTCTATTTGATAGGCCCGGTATTTGCGCTATACTGAGTTAAAATGTTGAAAGTTCTCAGTCGCCATATTGACAACTGACAGTCGCCATAATGTATTAAATGTTAAACCACCAGATTCACCAATGGATGAAGCTCTGGAGACAAGGTCTTCAACCAAGAATGTGACAAGCAAAGCCCTCTAAAAACTGCAATTTTCTATGGTCTAGCACGTCCATTGTTCACGCCAATGTGCGTAGTACAATGTTATATACGTACTTTTTCTACTATGATAGGTACATTATTTGGATTCTAGGAGGGGCAATTGACCTCCTGCTCCCTTGGTACACCCCTCTTCTAGGCTTCCTCTACGGCCTCCATGTTCTAACCCTCCTCGATTCTTTAGTAGAAATCCGTGTTCAGTTCGAACATGAATAAATTGCAGTCACGTATATTTTAGGAATATCGCATCATGTAGTTACTTAATTATAACTATAACGCCAAGAAGTATAAAAAAACCCTAGTGTACACAATAAAGTATATTCTATTGTATACAAGCATAATAACAAGACAGAAAAGTAAGTAGACGAAGTTACTTTGAGCCCATACTTAATTTAAAAGTATTATTTACACACAATTAACATACAATAAACTGACAACCGCCAATCTAACCATGCGTCTGTTAACAACCGAAATGGACAAGTGAGATCACGTTATTTATAAATAGGCAACTGTGTCACCGCCCACAGACTGACTACAATAATTAACCTGTAATGTCACGCTGAGATCACAAATCAGCACATGTTGCTTAATAAATTCTTCTCTATTAAACATCTAATGACGTATATCGATATGTGATTTTACTATTTTAAAGCTTTCGCTTGTCTTTGATAAATTCCATTACAATGTTATAAATATTTGAAATAAATACACATAAAATTTTCTAAATAATGTAAGGAGGCATATAAACAATCTCTCTATTTTTCTAACACGAATCGTTTAAGAATCCAATAATCGTTTTTTGATATCTGGGCAGCTATTCGATTTAAATGCGATGTTTTACACTAGATGGCGTTAACGACCGTTGTTCCTCAACTTAGCCGATAACTTCTAAACAACCCAGACTAGGCTATAAGGTACTAAGAGTGCGAGATTAATAATTTTAGTAAAAAACCTCATGACAGTACCTGACTAGCCTCCAAGTCCATAGGGCAGGCGAGAAAGAGCCGTGGGCCAACAGTGACGTCGCTGGAGGAGTGAGCCTCCAGGAAGGCGTTGAGTGCCGCCCACACTCCAGGCAGCCACTCCAGCACGGCCGCCAGCGCTGGCTCCCGCCGCCCCAGCCTCAGCTCCAGCGAGAACAGTTTCCTTCGCAAGTATCTGGATAGACCATTACAAAAAATACAGATTATTCATATTATTTTATTTACTAATTTACGCCCACGGTTTCACCCACATTGTTGATAAAAGTAGCCTTTGTACATTGTAATCTATCTCTGAGCAAAATTTCATTTAGATCTGCTTAGTAGATTTGCGTTAAAGAGTAACAAACATCCATCTGTCTGGGCATCAATTCATCCATTACTCCATCCATCCATCCTCAAAAATTCCGCATGTCTTATTTGACATTATTTTTGACTTTATTTAGTCCGATTCAGCTTTCAGTCAATACTACAAAAGTACTTTTTGTCAATATACATACAACGCGGGCAAAACCGCGGGCGTAGGCTAGTTATATATAATCAGCCATCAAAACAGCCTCCGATCCAAAACTAAGCGTTAGCTTGTACTATGGTGATCAGACTAAATACATACTTATAAAAATATTTTTACACCCGTACACACAGAAAAAACATTCCTGCTCATCAAAGAAACGTTTAACCTCAGTGGGTATTGAACTCGCGACCTTTCGTTGTAGCAGTCAGGCCTAGTCTCACCTTGCCAAGAATCCCTTAACGGGCTCCATGTGGTTGGCGGTCAGCAGCCACCTGAAGTTATGGTGCAGCTGAAGGTTGGTCGTATTGCACGTCGCTTGAGACATTGTACCTGGGGAAATACATTTTAACTATTAATAATCATTCTGATGATGATGAGACACCATAAATGAGATCGTTAGGAGAACGTTCGTCACATATTTGCTGGCTTCGGGCTGGAATCGAACCTGCATACCCCTTATTATACAGGCGTTGAGTGAATCTACATAGGTGTTTATGAAAAAAATGCGATCACCCGCAAACAGGGTTGTCACTTATCGATATTTATTTTATTTCAGGTCGCCGCTATTTATTTTAATTTCTTTCCAATGTTTTCTTTTATTCGTCACCGGAACATTGTATACACTCCTTTCTGTTTGAAATTATCTCCCACATAGACTTTTTAAACTTTTCTTATTTATTATAAACCATAAGTTAAATATTGTGTCGTAATTTATTCAGTAGGGTTGTAACTCACCAATAATAACAGGCATGTTCCTGTTATCAGGCGGCAGGAGTCCGGCGAAGGCATCCCCCAGTGCTGAGGCGTGCTGCAGGTTGTCGAGCACCAGCACTGAGGGCAGCGCAGCCTCCTCTCCCGCCGCAGCTGCACTGCACTGCTCCGCTGTGTTCGCGAGGTACGCACGTAACTCGTTACAGGATTTGCGGTCCACACTGTATATTTAGTTAAAGGATATAAACATTTGATTTTATCCTACAATGTTACGATTTATATCAATGGATTTGGTAATAAAATACTGGTATTTACAAAAATCTAAAAAAAGTGAAAAATGCTAATAGCAACAAACTCCAAGAAACGACAGTATTCATTGCCCGTGCCGCACAGGATCACCCGACGGTGCTCCGTGAGTAACGATACGTATCTACAGATAGACCGATAAATTTATATCAAAGTAGATATAAGGATAAATAATAATTCAAAATTGGGCGCACCATGACTCGGGCCGCGAAAGCGAAATACATTTCAATAATTTGGCCGCGCCAAGCGACCGTACATTCACAGCACTACGAAATGCACAATGCTGCATGCATTGCATACTCGTGTGAACAAGTAACTAACAATTTATAGAATAATCCAATTGAAAGATTCGCAAGTAATCTACCTATCTGAATACATAATTATTATAAAAGCGGATTTATTATTAGAACCGAGCCGAAACTAGTCGGGCCATTCCGACTGTATAACGCGTGAGTCAGCCGTTTGTAATAATTATATACTATTCAGTTGGTTTACTTTAGTATTCATTTAATAAAATTTATACGTATTACTTTCACTAGAACACTGAAATTATTCGAAATTTTGTTGCATTTTGAACTATTTTATTTGTTCTAGAGATTTCATATTCTTAGTTAGCTAAGAACAAATTTGACGTAATTATTACGTTTATTTTTTGATTAGTGTAACTTACTTGAATGTAGCGACAGCCTCCGCAGGGTTGCCGCGCCGCTGCGTCCTCTGCACGTAGAACTCCGCAAGCTTGGCCGCCAAGTACGACTTGCCCGTGCCGCTCGGCCCGCACAAGATCACTCGACGGTGCTCCGTTAATAATGATACGTATCTGTAGATAGATCGATAGATTTATATCGACGTAGATATAAGGATAAATAATTACGCGAAACCGTGAAGAATTATCTGCCGGTGAACGTTTGTGACAATATACATCAACTTCATCATAATTGCAAGCCACAACTGTGACTTCGGGGCTCAAGTCTCCTCTCAAAATGTGAGGGGTATAGGCCATAGTCCATCCTGGCCTAATATGTCCATTTTTTTTCTCTCTCAACCCATCCCGGCCCACTATTGAGCACGGGTCTCTGAATGAGAAGGTTAAGGCCATAGTCCACCACGCTGGCCTAGGGCGGATTGGCAGACTTCACACACCTTTGAGTTTTATAAACTCCCCGGCATGCAGGTTTCCTCACGATGTTTTCCTTCACCGTTATAGCGTGTGACATTTAAATGCTTAAAACGCACATAACTCCGAAAAGTCAGAAG
>DWJZ01002069.1:0-20608 GCA_018249125.1 Asbolis capucinus
CAAACATTCCTGCTCATCACAGAAAAGTTTGACCTGGGTGGGTATCAAACCCACGACCTCCGGTGTAGTAGTCAGGTTCACTAACCACTACACCAACCGGCCTGTCTAGTATAGTTTATAATATAGTGAAAATGATGAACGATGATGTAAGTGATGATGCAATAATTCTGATCGAATGGAAGAATTCTCTGTTTTTTGTGTTATTCGACAACACTCGGTGAATTTTTCGGTGTAGCTGATGTGCATAAGCGGGATCACTTACAACTCGACTTCTGGTTTTCGGCTTTAACCACAAAAAAAATTACTGACCGAATCGGCTTGAAGGACCAAAAAAACGATAGAATGTTCTTTGTTAAGACAGCATTATCTCGAAACGCCCTTCGCGCGTCCTGCCCATTTGCTGTATCAATTCCATAGACTTCTTATGTAACAGAGTTATGCCTCTAAGTTAAGATATGGATGTTTTGGTGTGTTTCTTGCTAAAACTCAATATTTGTCCCCAGTACGACTCTGATGCCGAAGAACGTGAGAGCATGTTCGAGAAGTACGCACAACGCTACAACCCTATCAACGTGGCCTGAGGCCTCCACTCGCCTCCTACTGTACAGCGGGAACACGAAGCGCTCCATGGGACCTCTGAATCACACCGTTCGAGTCAGCAAGTCAACCACTTGGAAGAATACTCGTTGAGGGTTCGATGAACTGACCTGATACCTACATAGTAGCATTTCTAAGTTGTATCTTATGGATGCAGCGCCTTCAATAAAAAGCAGTGGTCCCGCAGTAATCCGGACACAGTCTAAACCAGCGTTCCTTGTAATCCGAGACCTGATTGAGAGAGGACAGTACATACGAGGTCGCCTTACAAAACGAGTCGGATTACCGCGGGTCCACCATATTACCTATCCCACTAACACAAGGGGAAACAATTTATTTACTTATTAATTATAAAGTAACATTAATTGTGTAAATAATCTTAAATGATTGCACAACTTTTAAAACTCTGATGAGTTCCTAATTGACTTTAAATCGAGAAGAGATTGTGTTATTTTATTGTTAATGGTTCACTATATTATTGTTGTCGCAACATGGTCGTTATCAGGCCGTTGTAAAATTTATCAATTTGCCAAAACCCAATCTTACTACGCTTCTGACGTATTTTCGTAGTGTAAAGGTAGTTCACTTCGGATTAGTGTTATAAAACAATTGTTTGATAAGTTTTAGTATCCTAGAATTGTTAATGGTTACTTAGATCTCTCCTAAGTACAGAATTTGTGTACAGATTTAATCATTAACGACTCTACGATCAATTAATTTTATGAAGAGGAAGTAATTGAAAATTAAACTATCAAGAAGTGAAGTTCTTTATAAAAATCAAATGTGTTCCAGATGTAATTTAACTAAATTTGAAATGCCCGCTTCAATAATCTATCTATCACGATCCCTGGATAAGTTCATAGATTAAGTTATTACAATAATTTTAATGTTACTTGTCACTGTTGTCGAGGATAACTTAAGGATTAATAGATATAATAATGAGAACGATAAGTGAAATCGGATCAGCAGCAAATTTGAGTGTCAACTGAGTGAGTTGGAGGTTGGTATATTTTATCAGTGTAACTGGCGCACTTAAGGCGTTAATGGTCATTTAAGTAGCGCTTATTACTTAATATACGTGTTCTGTGCAGAGGTTTAAGTAATCATTAACGTGTCTTGAGTGTGGCTGTAACCTGTAAGATAACTATTCGATAACGTACTAGATGGTAAATGTGAGAAGCAACGTGAATGACGAAGTGTAGTTGTGTACTGGCTGTGGGAAGTAATCTGTGGTCTCCTACTTTAGTTCAATAGTTATAGACAGAGGGCATGATGGCTATCAGTGGAAGAGTTATCTATGGTGCGTGGGGATGTGGTGTATGAGACGGAGAAGAAAGAGGACTGGGGAGTATAGAAATTTAGATAGAAATTATTGTGTGTAGGAGACAACAAATTACTTCACACACATCCTGGTCTTTCTCAACCTCGTATCTCAAAAATGCATTAATTTACTGTTGTCCGGCCACGTGGTACCAATATTGATTAAAAGTACCCTGTCTCACTCTCTAGACCATCGACTATCTCCACATACAATGAAGTCATTACGTCGCTCTGTTCTGACTTGAAAGACGAACAAACACACACTCACATTTATACATTAGTATGGATTGCTTTTAAAGTATGTAGCATCACACTTTTATGCATAGTGTAGGTATACATACTACGATATATAATTATTACTATATATTATGTAATGCACGTTAAAGTAATAATATGAAAAAAAAATTTTTTGAGATACGAGATTGAGATAGTAAGACGGAGAATACTACACTTTGGAATTACTGTACCTTTATATCGCTGACGAATTGTAATCTTCTAGAAGGAATATGTGCGCTGTGATGTCATATGTTTATGTTGTTGGTACGGACTCCCATGGGTCGCTAGCACTGTAGTCGTACGGAACGAGATCAATCGCGTTACAGGCCATTTGCAATAATCTATCTATGTCATATCTATCTCTGGATTTATAGTCTGTTGTATTCATCGGTCATAATCCTAATCAGAACACTGCCAAAGTTATTAAAATATTAACGTGTTACACGTATATTATGTGTAAACCTTTTATCAACTGGAGCTCTCAAGATAAATAAAACGGACTATACAGCAAGTTGAATGTTTGAGGGTATGAAAACGGGACTAAGCATAATAAACTAATAGGGATATTATTATTACTTTTTGGTTATTAGGCAACTGGATATTTACGGGTAGATAGATTATTGAAAACACTCGAAACTGAAAACTTTGTACAACAATAGCGAGGTCGGGTTAACAGTATTAGTCCTGGTGGCGGCGGCGGTAATAAGTAGGGTGATGCCCAGTCCTCTGGACTGTCGAGGCTGAGTCGTCCGTCCGGCTCGTCAGTAGGCCGTTTGTTCCGCGCTCCGTCTTGCTCTACTTTCATTCTAAAGTGGCAGCTAAGGCGCCCTCTCGCGTGTTATCTTGTTACTAGTTTTCGTATGAAAATCTCGTACAAGCGACGCGCTCTGTACGGTAGATACCGACCGAGGAGCTAGATACTATATTTTATTTAGTTTATATATATTTGAATATGTATTTAAATAGTTGTACTGGACAAATACCGCCGAACTATGTAGGTTTGTATTATTGTATTCGTCGGTTCGTAATGTATTGTTGTATCTTTATAAACTCAAACGATGCCAGTCAGATATTTATTGAAACAATTTGTATTTTGTATAATTTGTATGTTATTATCAACGTTAGTGTCGCCCCCCGGCGACGTGTTATTGTACTAGAAGCCGCTCGGTTGCGCACGAGTCGGTCAACATACTTAGTTTTCAATTTATTAAATCATGTTATGTAATTTATCATGAATTGATTTTATTTCCACGCCCATCTATCTACATTGAATTGAGACATCCTGTGCTGTAGCTGGTTGCCTCCCACGACTACATCGAACTACATCGAAAGCATGTCTACTTCAAATTATCGAAGTAGGAGCTTGATTTGGACATAACTTTTTAAAAATGGTAGTCTCAGGTGTAAATATCTAACTCATATATTTAAAAGAAGCAAATGAATGTAGTATTTCTGTGTGTGCATGGTCAAAGTGGCTAGTGTAAGGATTTTATATCTATTGTTAGAAAAATATTTGTAGTAAGGGATGATGCTTCTTTGCAAAAAAACTACCTTTTCTTTAATATTTCGTAATTATTTATTCAAGATTTGTTCTCTGTGCTTCAAAGAAATTGAATTAAAAATATAAACATTACAATGGAAATATTGGAATTAACATACAACAAATCACATACTGGTCTGCATGAATAATTTATATAACAATATATATTAGTAACAGCACTATCAAAATACTTATAATCAAATCTGTTCGCGCTAGATCTCTGAGAGCGACCAACGATCGAACTCTACCGCTGGCGCGTAACAGACCACACTCAGGTACACGAGTCTCCTCCCTCATAATTCATACATCAACAGGGATTCCAACCCAGAACAGTGGAAGAACAATGACTAAAATCTACTAAGCTATCACCAATCTCTATAAAAATATACATGTAATATACCCATACATACGAATCCCTCGAGGCACTTAATTTCACAATAAATCAACATTAAATATATGAGCAACTGTGAACACATGCTGCTGACTACCCGCGGCGGCTGCAGCGCCCACTGGTGGGCAACTTTTATTATCGAAATTTTATTCTGAAATGTTTATTATCGAATCGACCAGCACCATATCACTTTGTTTCTTTGTGTGTGGGAGAACTGGAATTCAAGTACACAACTTAATGATATACGAGTATGTCTTATTATGTAGTTTTTTGTTCTGTCTTTTTGTCTGTATACCTTGCATTTCTTTTTATAACATCGGGTTAGCTGACAGACTAGCCAATGCCAAATCATTAAGTTTTTACCTATTCTTAATAAAGATTATACAATATAAATATATTCTCAAGGTACATTATATTGTTTTCATAAAAATCGTACATCGCACAGCACACATTGCCAACGACTTGGAAAGCCCAACAGTAACATAACGGTGACTACAGGCACCAGTCTACTATCATTAAATAGAACTGACAATTTTTTTTAAATAACTTGTACATAAAACTCTCGCCGCCACAGCCGCCTTATTATACATTCAATAAGCTAGAACTTGACTACAATCCGTCCGTAGATAAGTGGCGATGTAGTCGTAGATGGTAAATCGCTGACTTACTAAAGGCCTATTGTATTTTCTTAACATACCCTCAATGTACAATGTAAATACCGTGTATGAACCAACGTCGTCCACTAAACACTACAATGTCAGTACACTATACATATATAACATACATTATTGTGCGTTCACTACATAATTAGATACAATACAGTCGAACGAACGTGTCCCACAAACGTTATGCATGACGATGTCGGATTATAGAGTGACGCTTGTGACGCTCTCTAATCCGATCTTTTTTGTACAAAAGTAGCTTGTAATCCGACAAATTACAAATGTATGTGTACAATAAATATAGCATAATTTAAAATACATCGATTTTCGAGCATTCTTTTTAAGTCTAATTTTGAGGTTAGCTGTTAGAAAGCAACATTATTGAAGACTATATAGATTAAATAAATAATTCAAAATACATGTCGGATACAATATTGGTACCGCGTACATGTCAAGATTTGTATAATGATTTTGTTATCGGTCCTTAAGAAATACATATGTGACAACTTGACCTATCATAAAGATTAATCGAAATTTTAGAATACAAAGAGCATTAAGTGAGCTCGATGTTCCTATGATGAAACAAAATATTTTGACTGACTTAAGCTTGTCGGATTACAAAGCGCTTGGGATTAAACCAGATCCGGATTACCGCAGTTTCGCTCTACAATTCACACAACCCTGAAAACCTAGTTTCGACCTAGTTAGTCTATCTAATTTTTCTATTAAATATTATAGATCTGTACTAAGTGTAAATTTAATCATTCAATGTGAATATAAGCTACTATAGTGTCTGAGCCGACAAATATTAATAAAAATTATGTGCATATACTGCATCACTACTGAATCACCTTTGACGTCGTTTTTTTCCTATAATTATTTAATAGTTCCACCAACAAAGTAAACAATACATTGTATCTATATTATTAATAATACAATGTCATTAAAGGCTAAATGCCACCTCAATTAAAAGCTTATTTCTTGTTAAAAAGCACATGGCTGAACATAAATCCTTTGACTTGCAATAAATAAAATTAAAAAGAATCTAATGACAGCTAATTAAACATTTATTTGAACTCTGACAGTTCCTTATTCAAATCACAATATAAATACAAACTTATCATATGAAAGATGAACCTACCTACGTGTGGAATGTAATTATTGCAGTGAAATTCCCATTATGGGGATTCCCTGTCTTAGAAACAAAAGGGTATTCGTCATTATCACTACCTATTTTAAATATTAAAGCATGTGACTACATTAGTTATGTTATTTCAAACTGATCTCTGGTTGTCTCTCTAGGTGCGGTGTCTCCTACTGAAAGATCTGGTTGATACAAATCAAACTCATAATGAAAATAATGAATTTGAAAACACCAAGGTTTGTAGCGAACAATTTTGAACAACTTTGTGCTTCCTCCACGGTGTCTATGTCGCCTCCCGCCTGTGTTTTTCGCATTTTCAAAGAAACGAAATTGTATGAAGATATTGAATCACAGGCCCTAAAGTAGAAGTAAAGCGAACCGAACTTCTATTTTTACTACGACTTGTTGTCTTATTGTATGCATTTGCGTGTGGGTGTGTGTGTATCCGTGAGTGTGTGTGTTATATCTCAGTGTAATAGGTGGGACGGTTGATATGCAGCAGCTGGAATACGTTAGGGAAGACGTAGGTGGTATTAAAACCTATGAGACCGTACGTGAAGTACTTGTAGCACAACTCGACTATCGTCTTGTGAGTGTTGTCGAGACTGTCCTCCGAGTTCCGGAGCTCGTTCTTGTCAGCGCCGAGGATCGCGCAGACGAGCGCGTACGACACCGACTTGGCCACGGCGCGCGTGGCGAGGACGCCGCAGAAGCCGAGGATAGTCCGCAGCAGGGTGCAGCCGAGCATCTCCACCGAGGGCCAGATGATCTCGTAGGGCGGCGGCTGCGGACTGGCCGCCATGTTCCCCAGCTGGTAGTTGGTCCACGAGCCGGTCAGTATGCCCGCGCACACGCTCACTATCATTGTTGTGTCGCCCCTGTACACAGTAGGCACTGTTTAATATATGTAGAGAGAAGAAGTGAACCAAATTTATTGGAAATAAAACGTAAACTCAAACGTTTTAGAAAAATCAACTACATAGATGGCGCTCAAAGTATCTAAGCTCTAAGTCATGCTATAATATATATGATTTAAAAAATGTTAAATGGAATGAATTGTGTCATGTGTTGTACCTGGTGGGCGTCCAGCGGTCGGCCTGAGGGTAAGCGGCGATGGCGAGCAGCGAGACGGCCAGCACCGCGTGCGGCGAGTACCGCGCCGTCAGCAGCAGCCCGTCCAGCCGGTCCACCGCCGGCACCAGCGCCGCCAGCAGCAGCCCGGACAGACACAAACCCGCTGCGATGTCCTGACACACACATCACACTTCACAACACTTCCTGCCTTAAAGATAATTATCTGATTATTTTTCACGAATTAAACATGCTTCGCGGAGGCAAATCTTTCCTTTTCATATAAGTGATTTTTTTAAGGCCACTATTCCAGTTATTACTAAGTAGTAGATTTTGCCATGTGGCTGAGGGGACACATAGTATGCGAATGCGCAAAAATCTATTGTCAATCAGTTTGAAACAGTCAGTGATATGGAAACCAAGGAAGTACCTTATAGTGGCGATTGCGAGGAGACTGGATATCACGGACGAAATGATGTTTGCTTTTACGTAGCTTGCTCATGTTCCAAATAGTAATAATAATATTAAACACAAACTACTACCATAAAAACAATCCCGCATACCATCAGCGAGCACAGCACATGAATATCAAGTAGGTATTGTCTAACAATAAAAAATATACACAGTTCGACAATCAAGACACATATGAATAAACAAGATATGAACGCCGTGTATACAAAAATACATACCATACTATACTCGATGCAATTCCATGATTTACCATACAAACTTATCAAGTTAGCGCCACGTCTCGGCTGCACACGGGTGGACATTTTATTTGCGTTTTGAGCCGTTTCAAAGAAGCCACGCTACTACCTAATTTATAGACTCGATGGAAAATATGCCCTTTGTTACAAGGATAATATAACTTTCTAGTAAGAAAGGAATTAAGGAAATCGGTCCAGTAGTTTTTGAGTTTATTCGATACAAATATACAAAACACAATTTATTCTTCTTTATAAGTATAGATTTATTTCTTTTTTATAAGTATAGATATACAACAACAAGGAATTGTATAACAAGATCTCATCGTCGACTAACTTCCACAATTTCATATGCATCACCGATCACCGATACGTTGCAGGCTGAACATATCTTCAAAAGCTAGAAGCTCGCTAGAAGCTCTTCAAAAATAGGGTCAACGTAAAAAATTCTTCACCACTCCACCATTCCGTACAAAGAATGTTAACTGCACTCAAGTAACTTTGCTACCTATCATAATGAACGGTTACGTCTTCAAACTGAATGGCATCAACTATTTATCGTCTAAAGAGAACGAGTCTCTTCTCGTGATGGAGGAGGCCAGGCTGAAGACGATAACATCCAGGACCGATGGCATCAGTTGCCCTCCGATTTCTCGCCATAATCGGTCGCACACTTCCCGATCGCGCCGGCTGCTGCTCCACTTTTCGAATCTGCTACAAACTTCTTATGCTGCCGGGCTATAAGCGCTTCAGCCATTAATACAATACTAGCTTTTGCCCACGACCAGGTCCGGGTCAAAGTTCCATGGTTGTGTTTTCAAATTATAATTCCCTTCAAGGCAATTTTTCGTAATAACATAGACTATTTTCATTCATTATTCTTTATTAAAATGAAAATTATTTATTTCGTCGTCGGAGCGAAGTCAATAACGAAAGTCAAAATTTTACAAATCAAAGTCCCTACATAAATTGTAAATTTATGTTGTTATGTTGCACTGTTTTCCCAGGTTCCAATCTATATCTGTAATTTTCATAAATACACTGTCCATCGTTCAAAAGTGTGACAGAGAGACAGACATTGTAATATCAGGGTGTAGACAACTTACCAGGATACTATGCATGCCCAGATACACTCGGCTGACACAGATGAGCGCGCACCAGGACACCGCGATGAGCACGCCCCACTGCACGGGGTACTGGTAGCGGTCCATGGTGTACAGCAGCACCGAGAAGGGAATGGACACGCCCACCATGGCGTGGGTGGACGGCATCCCATACTCTATCGCCCACTTCTGCTGCAGTTTCTTCACGGGATAGCCGGGACGCGGCCATCGTATTATATCCTTAAAACCCTGACCTGGAATTCATTCATAAATAAATTCGTTATTTTTATATCCTACTTTTTACTAACACTTTTTTAATTGACAGTATTTGATTTTGAACAATGACAGAATTAAATCTTAGTGATCGTTGAGCAAACCTAAAATTTAAATGCAAAGTAGTAGTAATTTGTAAGAAATAAATTCTCACAATTATTTATAATTAATATTACCTATTTATGCTTCTTAAATTAATTGTACAAAATCAGTAAGTATTAGTTATTTTTCCTTAGAAATTATAATATTTCTTATGGCAACTATTGTTCTGTCATGTACCTGTACTCAAATTGTTTTTACATATATCGTTTTATTATATAATCAGACTTTTGCAGACCAGCTCAGCCACGTCGCACGGGAAGATAGCACGGACGCTTCTATAGCGGTATTCATATCACTGTGAGTTCGATATCGACCCACAACACAGATCATGGGAACTCTATTAGTGCAGTGCATAAGATCTTTAAGAGTATTTCAGCGTCCTTTATTAGTGTAATATTTTATAGAGTGCACATTTAAAAAATACATCATTGTGTACTCGGCACGACGCTCGCGACACCATTCTAGCAGCACTGCCTACTCGCGGTACTGTACAGTAACAACACTTCCCCTCGCTACTCTTTCTGAGCACTTCTTCACTTTTTCTCCTAAATTGCTTCCCAAACTGAACTACTCATGATGTACGAGCAATAACCTCGTACACGAGTTAAACATAGAAAATGTGCCGACTACGCATTATAAATTAGCAATATGTACGAAACTTGCACATTCCCGCCTTTTACTTATACGTTTCAATAAATTTGTGACAAATTTGCACTCGTTGGGTTTGGTTTTTTACATTACCACTTTTACCCATCTCTAAAACTGTAGTACACGTTACACATGCCTTATTTTCAATTGCCTTATATGTATACTCCTAATTTCGAACACCAACATTGCAAATTGAAACTTTTTAGTTTCCTCTATGTTTGCTCACACATTTTCTGTTGCATATATTCTTTTCAAATTAATCCAGAATTATCCATAATTTTTTTTTTATTATAAAAATCCATCGTAAAACCAAAATTTGAACCTTTTCATTGTGAACAATAATTAGAAAAAGGCATAAACAAATAAATAAAAAGATATCTAAAAATAACTGTTATTATATATCATTAATGTCATCAAAAATCTAAATTGCCTTATAATATTGCACTGCTACATTATTTTCTTTTATGTTTTGCTATTACCTACACATACCATAACCAATTACCTAGTATTTGTAATAGAACTGGTATCTGTAATATTTACAATTGAGCAGCTGAAAAAAATTATGAAGGAGATTTTTTGCTTATCTTACGTCAGTATACATTTCTCAATTATCTTATTACAAAAGATATAAATACACTGCTAATGATTGGACTGAATGTGTCCCTGAAAAGATGATCTCACGGGGCCAGGGTATGGCGAAAAGAAAAAAAATTTCAAGTCATGTTTCCTTCCACATTTTACTTAAAGGTGTGACTTTAGGGCACACACCAAATCCCTTAAAAGACAAATATGCCACGGCAATTAGCAATAGTCAGCTTAGGCTCCACATGACAGGATAGGAATGGAAATAAAACAAAAGAAAGGTAACCATCATGCTCCTAAGAATTGTAGAAGTCAAGTAGAGATGGACTTCCTAGATACTTGGTACCCATAAAACAGAAAAAGAAGATGGTGAAAACAGAATCTCAGGTGGTTAATGGCATCACATTAAAAAGACTTGGCTGATATGATACTGAACTCACAACTCCAAATAAAAGGCAATTATTACATATTACAATTAAGATGTGGTATATGTCACCAAACTTACCTATATACATGACAATAGTCCACACCAGCACTACTCTTCGACCAACAGCCCCATCAATGTTCCAGAACCAGAAAGGAATGAAGGTAGCATAGAATATCTCATCCCCCAATGCGGTGCCAATCACAAACAGATAGTACCAAAACTTGTTACTAATATGGCACTCCAGTTCCTCTTTGGAACTCTCAACAGATGCATCAGTGTCACAGGAAGTTTCAGAGCTTCCTGATATATCACTGGGTATTCTCTTGTGGTGCCGTATGTCCACCTCGCTCTCTAGCTCGATCCTATCAGAATGCACAACCTCAGCTGTATCAACCCTCGGTCCTACTTTTTTATATATCACTCCAAAAAAATTTTGCACCTTCACTACTAATAACGGATCCTTCAGGTGCTCGATCATATTCTCCCACATGATCATTTTCGTAGATGCAGAGATGTAGAAATGAACGACAATCGTGATATTTAATGCAGGGCAGGCGTGTGCGACATGGCACACGACTATGATTCACGTACTCCGACGCTTCACTGATAAAAGATAATGTTACTCAAGGTACTGATTAGGGAGGACTGAAGCTTGCATCATTCACCACGATCGCGTAACTAAGAAATCTACGCTAAGGTTAATCACGATCCTCCTTCGTGAAATATCCCCGTTAAAAGAAAATTAAAGAGATAAATATTTATTGTGTCACTGAATTTATCAATGTATATTGATGCTTCCACTCTTGAGTTTCGATAGCAATAGATAAGTAATTATTTTATAAATGTTTACATTTAATTTCTTTACTTTATTTAAAAAGTAAATACTTATAGTTACAAAAATATCTTTTATCTTTCACCAATCACATGACATTGACACTTGAATTGACTGACATCTGTACACCGCCATTGGCTACCTACCGAAAAGTGCTGAGAACACTATTCAGAGCTCGTACAGTAGAAATAGAAGTTCCGCTGTAAAAATAGACCAAGTCCATCTATATTTATACTATGAATGCGAACTTTCGTGAAGATAATTGCATGGATGAATGGATAGACGGAGAGATGGATAGATGCGAAAACTAATAAAAGGATCTGGGTGAAAATTTGCACAAAAATACGTAGTCGTGACAGTATAGTATTCATATATATTTGACGGTATACTGCCCAAAATAACTTTAATGAGAGTAGTCACAGTAGTAGACAGTCTTTAATCTTGTTATTAATATATTTTTTTTATTGTTATTTGAAAACACTGGCCACATAATACAGTTACTGAAAATCACAGGAATATCAAAAAAGCTGAGTAAGAAGAAGCTCGTGTAATGAGAAGAGTGATGAGTGGATCCATGAAAGCAAAGGGCGGTCAAAGATAAGAAGAGTCAACTGTTAAGAAATGATATGATTGATAAACGAGTCAGTGTAGAGTTAACCGTTGATAAGGAATAAGTGAAGAGACGAAAATCGCGTCGACCAAAGCTACAAATGAAGAAAAGGACGCGATGATGATGGTCTTTTTAAATATTCTATTGGATCACAGTTGAATTCATACCAAAAGAACATCGAGACCGTATACAGCACTCCACCTGCGTTCTTCTTTAAACAATAATTATAAACTTTATATGAACGGCTTCACAGTGTTCCGTCATGATGTCCACCCTGCAGTACTCCAGTGTATATTGGAACAAGTACACTAGCACTTCAGTCAATGTCGAGTAGTGTTATGTCAATATCAATAAACTGTCAATTGTCATCTATCGATAACGGGAGGTTTAACAATATCCATTGGATAAAATTAAATTTGTTTGAATTAATTAGTAATTCGATACTGATTTTAATCAGAAAATAATAAAAGGCAATTAAGGTGTTTGCTTTTTAAATACATTACGTTTGTGTGCATGTAAGTTCCATGTTTCTTAACTTAAAAAGCTTTGCAGTATAAGGAAAACAATAATATTAGTACAATAAGTTGAATAAAAAGATAAAAAAGTATAACAAAATATGTATTCCGCTTAAAACATTCAATAGCTAATTGGTCAGGGCTGACATAAACGAAGACTAAAAAAATTTAAGGTTCTGACAGATTGCAGTAGCTGATCTAAAAAAATAAAAACACAAAGAATCAAAAATTATTCAAGTGTCATTAACCCACTTTATTTTAACTTATTATTAGTACGTATATCAAACTCTGAACCCCGTTGGAGAAGGAAACTGGACTTAATGGTGGGGTAGGCGGTAATGTTGATACCATCTACATTTATTACTTACCCCTTGTATTATACAAAATTTTTAAGGATCTGTAATGAGAAACAGTTCTGGGTAAATGGAAATAGATCACCTTTCTTCAGAGGAGCTGTATTATGCTGTTAATGTAGAAGTTTCCATTAAAATTACTACTTATAAGCAAAGGAAATAGTAGCTGGAATATAAAAAAATGATATAGTATGTTTTAAGTCACATCACTTTGTTCTAGAGAAGTAGTTGCCCTTACCTATAACCCAATAGGGCTGAGGGATTTCTTAAATTGACATGTCAATTATTTTTACGTGCAATAATTTTAATAAAACAAACACTTAATATTGATCCAAGCTCAGTACAAAAAATTGGCAAAGAACACAAAGGCACGGACAGACAGATGAGATACTAAAATTTGATTGTTTTGCATTGGATCCCTGGCTAAAAAAATCTGTATTAGTTTTTTTTCATATACCGTCCATGCTCAATAGTGATTAATTACAGATTTGTCATATATATTCATGATGATTCAGTTATACATATCCTAGTAGGTATTGGCAAAAATGTCTAGAGTCAAGCAAGGGGATCTGTACTGTATCACATGTTTGCAGTAATGCCAATTGTTGCCAGTCCCCTACATCTGATCGCTGCTAATTGTAGTATGACTCAACATTTTAGTTGGAAGCCACAACAATTCGGAGAAATAACAGAATAATGAGCTTAGAATCTACGGGGTATACAAAAACCGATGGATCATTATCTGGTGTGTTCACATTTAACTGTGCTTAATAAGATGCTACTCATTAATATACATTTTTTATAACACAGTTTTATTTTTAAATAATAATATTCAGTGCTAGTTTACCAACTAGACCAAAAAAATTAGATTACTTATTGTTTTCAGGATGATTAGAAATGATTAAATGATGATTTTTTAATGAATCAGATAATAATATTTATATAGTATGCTGTTAATATCTGTTTAAGTATTTGTATTTATTGTTAACATTTATTAGAAGAAGCAACCTTAATTAATGTAATTAATTAACTTAATTAATAGACATCCTCTTATTTTGGTTAATTGTAAAGTAGACTAAATAAACAGACTGACGCCTAAATTGTTTTCTATTTAACACACTAATTGCAAGTCTATGCCCATAGCTTTACAGTTTCAACTTGACTAACTTGCAGATGATTCTACAGGTTAATTATTAAAATATTTTCTGCAATGCAAGTCAAACATTTTACAATCATTATTAAGGTCTAGATTTGTATACAGCCACTCGCCTATTATGAATCATTATTAAAAAATATGAGATAAGTTGTGATAAGTGAGATATATACTATAATATAATATTGAATGTTTGTTTGTGAGATAAATGATTATTGTTCATTCACATATTCAAGTGCTGTAAATGTATGGTATTCAAGTGCTGATAAAACGCTGTTGCACACAGTCCTCTTTGTTTTATGTAGACTATCTACATTGTATCACATATTGTATCTCTCCATGATAAATGCATAATATATAAAATTATTGTAATCCCCCCATAACAGAAATAATAGAACTTAAAAATACTACTTAAAAATATTCTATAAATCGTATTCGAAAATATAATACCTAAAAAGTTATTTAATTCTCGATTGGTTGGTGATGATTTAGAAATGATCATAATTTATTTTAAGAACATGATATAAATAAATATTTCGTCACAGGTTCAATATTCGGCATAAATAGAACCTAATAATAGAGGTGGTGTGTACATAATATTGATATGAATCGCTGCAGTACCGTACCAGCTGGACCGGCCGGTCGCAGGCGGAGTACTCGAGCGCAACCGCGCGTCGCTCTTGTATGTTATTTAATGACCGCGTAGATAAGGTTTCTCGGTGTCAGTTACCACCCGGCCGGCGACGGACGACGGCTGATCTACCATGTGCTAGCGCTCTGAAACCGGCGACGCGTTGTGAAATTCATGTAAACAATTTATTGTTTTGTGTCAGTGAAATGTACTCGTATTGTTGTGGTTGTTGGTCGGTGTTAGTGTGAGCTAGAGGTTAATGTTCGCGGCTGGGGGCGACAGCGGACGACCGCGCAACGCGTTTTTTGCTTGTTTGTTTATGTAAGCTCCCACGCCACGTGATTGATTATATTGGTGGTAAGTGATTGTGAGTGAATAATTCAAAAGTATTTCGAATAAAGGAATTAGGGACATAGAGCAAAATCATAACTTTTGAACACAGATTCTCGAAGTTTTAAATTTTGTACAGACTCCAACTGAAATTCATGATTTTATTTTCTAGCTACTACAACACGTTTACTATATGTAACAGTTTCTTTTGATTAATGAAAAGGGAGCGTAGAAGTAAGGTAAAAGTAGTAGTTATACTTCGGATAAAGCCAGACCACCAGCGCGGCGCCGCGGAGGGTCACAGCCTCGACTAACATTAAAACACTAAAGTAATAATACTTTTATATCTACATACATATATGATAAACTTGACTTCAAATTATTAAAATGAAACTTAGTTGTTGACGCATTTCGCGTTACGTTAGGTCGACAACTTCAGTACAGATGGCAGTATTAGTATAATATTTTTTAAGTTTAACTTTTTAATCTTAGCTCTATAACGTTATTGAATGCATATAACATAATTTAAATGTGTAAAACGAATAATTTTCCGATATTTTTAGACAGTGTTATAAAAAGTTTAACTTCTTAGTGGTTTCATAAAAGACATTTACAGTTTTCTTTATATACTTTTCAACCAAGATCATTCGACCAGGTCGAAATGTGTTTCAAAGAGTTAACACAATTATTTATATTATACCTAATATTTCTAAGACTTTTCCTAAAGTCAAATACATAAAAGCATATCGAACTTTCAGTCGCCACATTGAAATTCTTATATACCACTGGGTCCCGACCCAACAGGTCCTATGAATACCCTTAACACGCAGGCTCTACAATTTTAGTTTTAGAAGCCCAACACGACTATCTCATGTAGTACGTTATTTCAGCTGGCTCCTTCCTTTTGGAATATTTTATTTTTACTTTCTATAAATTAGTTCATGACAACTAATTTATCAAACGGTAAGCGGCGATGAAGTCTCAGATGGTAAAGCGCACTAATTTAGTAATTGCTTATGCACTCTTGATTTGAAACCACTTTGTAATCGAACGGGAACACGACGGTGACAACTTATTCTAGTCCTTTGCGGTACGCATGATGAAAGACGACGGCTAGCGTATGCTCGTACTGGCGAAATGTCTACGATGAAGGGATGGATACCGGCCGTGAATCGGCTCCTTCGATGATGGAATGGGGTAGGGGAGTAAATCCCCCATCCACTTGATTGCCACCTGATACGTTAATGCGTACATATGTTAAGGTCATAGGTTAAAGTTATGGTACTGTCAGGACAATGTTGTCCTTAAAGTGATAGGCTGGTCTGTATCTAGGGTGGCGCGGGCGGAGAATGGCGGCGGCGGCGGACGCCGACTCGCTGCAGCTGTTCTGGGACCACTTCTTCAGAGCAGAGACCGGCACTTATGAGGTACACTACATTAAATATGAAATAGCTATGGGCGTACCCGGCTTCTGACCAGGGGCCAGGGGGCTCAGGGAACGAAGGCTAGTTTTTATTCTGGATTAAATATGTATCATGTAAAATCCTACAAATATTCTGAATGCGAAAGTTTGTGAGGATGGATCGATGTTTGTAACACCTTCACGCAAAATCTACTGCACCGATCTAAGCCAAATTTGGAACAGAGTAGATTATACTTCGCAAAAACATAACTTATAATTAACGTACCTACCACGCGATGGAAGCCGCGGGCGGAAACCAGTATATACTATATATCACATACTGCAACTATTGCTTCCAAGGGCGCCTCTCTCTCGATACACCCATGAAAACCCCCATGACACACTACTGCTGTATGTGCGTAAAGCGGATCTGCGACCACCGTGGTAATTTTATCAAGTGTGCACCCCGCGGTGTTTAGATGTCCGTATATATCATTTGTGGTGTAGGGAGCCGTGACGGCCGGGTGTCGTATTGACACAACGATTGTGTATCTCTGATACCATGTTCTCTGTCGATTTCATTCAAAAATAACGTTCTAATGCAATAACGACCTCGTTATCAGTTCCGTGTTGTGGTGCGGTGACAGGTGTTCCGAGAACAGACAAATCAAAAGAAGAGTTATTATATATTGTAAACTATTTTATATATTAAAATCTATCGATACAATAATCGACATTGTTCTATGACACAATAATGAAACTGTGGATCTTTTCAGAAATCGACCTGGCTAGATTTATTTCTAGCCGAGTTCCTCATCCGACTCAACAAGGGCGGCAACCCGAAGGACTTGATCAAGTTTTGGTAAGTGCAGTGGTTAGGAAAGTTTCCTGCTAAGGTAGTACTGAGTTCCATTCCTACTCAGAACAAACTTTTGATAAATAGGAATGTTCATTTTGTAACAAATATCTATAGGTATTAAATATATATTTATGTCGTGGCCATATTCAAAATCTATCACATGATTTGTAAGTCAGCGTTTCACGATATGTCAATCCTCATTTGGTCAAATTATTAATGCGGGATATCTGTGATATAAAAGTACGTGCTAGTGATGTCCACCCGTACAGGATACAGTTCGTCCAATGAAAAAAATCCGAAATTTTTAGTTAGGTTCACTCGAAATTGATAGGCCTCCGGGTTAGATAGAGTCCATATGACTGCGGTTCCATTGCATTATATATGGATAGTGTCTAGTGTGACCTATGCGTGTTCAGCCCCGTGAGCGGCGTGGTGACGCTGGTGGGCTGCGAGCTGCTGTGCGGCATCCACCGCGTCACGTGCTCTGTGAACGCACACTGCGCGCCGCCGCCACTCGTCGCCGACGATGACGCTACCGGTGAGGTTTCGAATGCTTTACGGGTTTACTTGTAGGATTTTTAGTGAGCAATTGTTGAACACGTATGATATACATAAAGTATAAGATTACATCTCAATGCCTAAATATTGTTGGGAATGAAAGTCTTTGATTTTATTGATGGACCTGATCCATGGTTGATGCATCTTCTGCAGAACTACAGTTCCAGTAATATTCATGTGGAATAAGAAACGATTTCCTTCATGTAAGTACTGTAGTTGTCATTATTTCTATGATCTGCGGCGTATTCCACAGATAATAAATCGGAGGCGAGCGTGGTTAAGCCGCCGAGCCTATTCAGCCGCGCCAACGCGCAGAGCTCGGCCGAGATCCTGCGCCGGTACCTGCTGGGCGGCGTCGCCTGGCGCGCGCTAGTGCTGCTCAAGGCGCTGGGGGTCGAGGTACGTGCCAGGACTAACCCTGTGAAGGATAGACGATTGCTACTAATTTCGACCTTTAATTTAAATCCAAGACAATCTACTTCTCCATTCAAAGCTCATCACAATCAGCAAACTAATTGAGCTGTTGCGACAAATATATATTGCGGAATTGGTACTATACGCTACGGCGCGGCGTGAGGAAAACTCGCACAAATCCACATTATTCCCCGCACAGGGTACTCGCTGGCGTTTATTTTAAAATCACCATAAAGTTTAGTACTAAAGTCAGTGCACTACACGAGTCTATTGTAAAGTACATTCCCTATTAATACATATATACTCCTACTCGCTTCGGTCAAATAAATTTAGTGAGGAAGCTTAAACATATAGACCTAACTGAGATCAGCACTCAAACCTAGCTATAATGTTATAGTTTATGTTTTTAAAAGTCTAGGATTGCTCTGCACATTGTTCTAAATTATCTATTAAGAACTATTTACTCTATGTCAATAATTCGGCAACTATCTGTGCAGAGTGAAAGTTACTTTTTTATATTATAAGCAGTCAAACGAACAGACGGGTCAGTTGATGTTAACAGTATATAAAAAATGACAATAGCGGTCCGAGAAGCGACTTGCTCCTCCGACGTCAGTTACTGGTAGGATTTGGTTTTTATCATTATTTTAAAAATATATTGCCGTAAAAGATATTATATTTGTATGTTCAAAATACTTCAAGCAATTTGACAAAAATATAAACAGTTGTACTAATTCGTATAAGGCTGGCTCCAGCTGACCGAGTCAGAAACAAAATAAATCCTACTCATTCCTACAATTTAACATGTACAAATGATTAATGGCTCCGTTATCTTGTATCTGGAGGAGTACACGATAAACAGAGATAAACTTATTAATATAAACTGTTATACTATTGTACATTATTAAACACAACCGCTGATGTATCTTGTGGCACGTGTAAGCAGAACTGAACCTTATGTTAGAGGAGCACGGACGACGTTCCCGTATACATTCAGCAGCTACCAATGGTCGCGGGTTCATATCTTGACGTTAATAATAATAGCGAAAGTTGTATATGCAAACTCTAACTCTCCTCTGCTGTCTCTATTGATATATAGGTATATGTCAATATACCACTGATAGGTACTAGTGACCAACTAGGGGCAGAAGTTAATATAAATGAGAATAACAAATTCCGGCAGCGCGGTGAAGTCTGCTCTGGGCCTCCTTAGTTATCTAAAAAGAGCCGTGATTTATAATGGAGCATTAAATGACATGAACCGAGTTATACTTGAGTATGATATTCAAGCAACCAAGAAGTATGGTTTCTGTCGTTATCGATCGGTTTTGATAAATACTGTTTTGTTTGTTAGGTGTCGATAGGAAACAGGGGAATACAAATATATATTGAAAAATAAAAAATCATACCAAAGTAGAATTGTGACCTATCTACCAAATTGTCGTAACAAGTATTTAAAGCCATGCTAAGTGTATACAGAACTGAGAAACTTGCCTTAAATATCCACTGCGCTCTACGTGCATATGGAAATTGTTAGGATTGGATGCTAGGTGCAGTGATAGCGAAGTGGCGCGAGCGACGCGTCACTAA
The DNA here is from genome assembly GCA_018249125.1 of Asbolis capucinus. Taxonomy (NCBI): domain Eukaryota; kingdom Metazoa; phylum Arthropoda; class Insecta; order Lepidoptera; family Hesperiidae; genus Asbolis; species Asbolis capucinus. The sequence continues at coordinate 20,088 of DWJZ01002069.1, forward strand.
GTCGGGTCACCGGGAGCACAGCAGCAGCGCTCGCGACCCGCGATAACAGTCACTTTACGACCGCCGCTCCCCCCTCCCGCCGCCCCTCGGACCTCATGGGCCCTGACACCTTTTAAATCCCGACCGGGCCGCTTTGATTTCGACTATTTATCATCCATACTGTCTCCTACACAATGTCTTCCCTGCAGCGTGGTGGACTATGCTCGGAAGAGGCCCGTGCTGGGTAGTGGGCCGTCAATGGCCAAACAAAATCTATAGCTTGGTATGTTAGCCCACCAACCGACATTCCAGTACTGCGTCATAGGCTTCTCTTGCAATTAGAAATCATTGTTTTTTTGGTTACTTGACTTGCTGTCTACTAATCCGAAGGTCGTTGGCACGATCCCCACCCAGAACTAACTTTTCTGTGATGAGTAGGAATGTTTGTTCTGTATCTGGGCGTAATAAAAATGTATGTATTTGAAAAAATATATTTATGTTTATCAGTTGTCGGATCACCATAGTACAAGCTGAAGCTTAGT
>DWJZ01002070.1:0-20605 GCA_018249125.1 Asbolis capucinus
GATTCGTCATATATGTAGGTTCCAGCAATTTTTTTTTTTAAATGGCTAGTTGTTTTACTTAAATTAAAACCGGTTTGTAACCAGTCAGTTATATATGACTTTCATCTGTCCTATGAATTAAAAAAAGTGTAACAATGTTTTACTTTTTTACGTTTATTCAAATTGCGTTTGTTTTAAAATTGTACGGTTTACAAAATAGAATTTTGTTATTATATGCCATCATAATACCTATGTAACGTATAATTTCCTCTTCCGGTCATCAGTGTGCAGAACGAATAGTTTAGAGTCTAGTACTGGCATAGTAGTTCTATTATTATTATAAATGCTACAGTTGGATAGATCGATGTTTGTTACTCCTTCACGCATAAACTACTGAACGGATTTGCATAAAATTTGGTACAGGGATAGATTATAGTCTGGAATAAGACATAATCTACTTTTTTTCATTATACCACGCGGGCGAAGTCGCGCGCAGGCCCTAGTACTCTATAATCCGTTAAATTCGATTTAAACTTCGACCTGCGGAATGTTTCTCAGATACCTCGTTACGATTGTTCCAGGTGCACGAACTCCCGCCAGAGAAGCTAAAAACCCGCGAGGTTGTTCACATCGACATCGCGAACGATCCGCTGCCGCCGGCGGACTACAAGCCCGAGACCGACCCAACTAAATACAAGTCGTCGAAGACCGGCCGCGGCCCGCTGGTAGGGCCCAACTGGAAGAATGATGCGAAGCCGGTCATGACCTGCTACAAGCTGGTCACTGCTGAATTCAAGTGGTTTGGACTGCAGGTGAGTGGGGGATAGTGAGAATTTCATATGCGTAGTTTTTCTTTTCGTTACGGTTTCGTAGAAAATTCGGATTATTAACCATTTTATTTTTTTACTGTTGCTTTATCATCATCAGCCTTTGGATGTGCAGTGCTGGACATAGGCCTCCTATTTTGCGCCACTCTCACCGGTCCAGAGCCCTGAAACATAACTGTGGCTTCATTAATATTTATATAATTTAACGGTCACATTGTCTTACAAATTGCGTGGTACCATATTCCCCGAGGTATGGTGGATACTGCTTCCCTGCTATCTTTGTTAGGCTACCACAATCGAGAATTTTTGTAAGAGAAGAAGGTGGTAGTCCCATCCAAATTAAGGTACTCACAATTTGGGTAGTGGACTAATTAAACCCATTGAGATTATTAAATATTAATTTAATAAAATTTATTGTAAAATATTTTTTTCCAGAGTAAAGTTGAGAACGTGATACAGAAGTCGGAGCGACGATTGTTCACCATATTCCACAGGTAAGAAAATTATTGAGATAATTTAATTAATAAAATTTTATACACTCGTAGAGCAAGGGACTAGGATTTCTTCGCGGGTAGCATCGACAATACAAATACACATAAACAACACCCTAGAACAAATATTCATCTGTCTTATAAATGCATACTCCGGCCGTAATCATTGAGCTGTTGCTCAAACTCCTGCTTGACCCAAATTCCAAACTGTTATTTCGTCTTTGGGCTCAGAAGCCATTTCTTTCAGGTGGTGCACTATCATGTTTGTCTGCTCGTTTGTCGGCTATATCCTCAAGGAATCGTCAATAAATTAAATTTTCTGTTTCTCGTTTCCAGACAAGTGTTCTGCTCAATGGATGACTGGTATGGAATGACGATGGCGGACATCCGCGCTATCGAGGACCGCACCAAAGAGGAGTTGGAACGGCTGCGGCGAGAGGGGGAGGTGCGTGGCATGCGCGCTGACAATGAGTAATGGGGGGAGGTTCAGGGGTAGGGCGCGCAGGATGATGGCGTCACGGGGGGTTAGGGAGCGCAGGGTAATGACGTCACTAGACATACACGATTCACCACTCGGATAACAATTGATAAATATACTATGTAAGTTTTGTTTTGTTAATTTTCTGATTGTTCTGTTTAGAATATCGATTGATTTGTTTGTATTATAATGAAAATTAACATGTTTTGGTAGATAGAGTGTAATCCTTAAGTGTTGCATGGTTTTAATAGTATTTTTTATGTTAAACAAGTATTTGAGTAATGCAACACCTGGTGGTAAGGGGCAATGAAGTCTTTGTAAAGCTCACTAATTTAGTAAAAGCCTATTAATTCTTGACCTATTAGGATTATTTAATTAATTGTGAATATGGGGTCATTTTTTACTGGCATACACCAAATACGAAAAAAAAATAGAATTATATGAATTTTATTTTAACAAACATAATTCGTTTCAAATTAATGTAGATATATTTTTAATACTTATTGATTACATCCTATATATCAATGATGTAACATGATGAAGAAGGATGAGTTTGAATTCAAAATTAAGTTATTAAGTTTGTACAATAATTATTTGTCGTAATAGAAAATAAATTAAATTGAATTAAATGCCACAGCAATTTTTATGTATACCAAACACAGTATTACTTATGTATATTGCAATTAAAAATCAATTTATAGTGGATATAGTTTGTTACAAGTAATTTATTTGTAAAATTTATTTTCGTGAATAAGAAATATTATGAATTTGATATGACATTCAGAATGTAATTTTAAGCTCGTATTGAATAATATAAAAAAGAATATAAGAGCAGGAGATCAGAAATTTAATTGTGAGAAAACTCAATTTTGTGCCAACGAGTCGAATCGACTCAATTAAAATTTTATTGAGTTTAGAATTTTAAAACAAAAATTTTAAATCAGGAAATTGTTGAAATATGAACTGATTTTATGTTCCTGTTTGTTATTCTAAGACATTGAAGTATATTTTATGTGCTAATATTATTTTTCTGTAAGTCATGTCCAATTATATCTTCATCGTTATAGTGAATCGTGTATATTCTACTTATTAAAACATAAAAAAGATCTTGAAAGATGTTTTCCAATTATTGATATTAATATTCGAATAGATCGATTGTTAATTGGAGTTAGGAAAACCATTAGGGGTATAGGAGAACTATGTGCGTCATATCCTGCGTTCAAGGTACTATTGTAAAGCCCTCGCACTATATCCGAGTTTCAGAATCGAGATTGAGTCGCGGCCGCAGCCATTTGCTCACTAATGTTATGAAGCAGTATGAACGATAAGCTGAAATGTTAATACCTTGAAAGTTAGAGGAGTAACATTATTTACCGTCCATTATCAGTTTTCACATTTCGTTGTGGTGAAACAAAAAGAAAAAAGTGTCATTTCGTTCCTATTCAAAGTATATATACATATATATAAATATATCGGATTTAAATATTAAATTATTATTTAATCCTCCTGAAATGTTATGTAGGACAGGTTGGAGTACCAACTTGAGCGGTCTCGGTGTGAGCGAGGGCTGTATTACCATTAGAGAAATTATTTCACTAAACTATGGTATATAAATACTATTTAAATAAATTATTTAATAAGCATCTAGCCTGCGGTTACAGGTAGTGGTCGTCGTTATTAAAAAATAATTGAATAATTTTGGACGGATCATTTCACTAGCCGTATTAAAACGGCGTTTTAGCTCCGAAATTTTTGACATTCGCTGTTATAACATTGTTCTTACTTTAAGTAATCGACCCGCCTAGGGCGGTCAACGTTTGGCTGTTGTGTAATATAATTATATAATAGATACTTATACTATATAAACATATTGCAAGTAATTTCGCGAAATAGTCAGTTAATTAGTCCAGGCACGAATATTGTTAAGTGAATGTTATTGGTAGAGTCCGACCGAACAATGTTTTTTAGAAACTGAAATTTCGGCTTTGATCTGAGTTTCGGCCGAATCCGTGGATATCTTACGTATTTATTTGTATTGAGGGTATTAAATGGAAAAGTAAAGAATAAGAATAATAAAAAAATAAATCGCGAAGTCGGCCAAAAAATGCCTGACAATTCACGAACAGAGTTTTGGTATAGTCGAAAGTGTCAGTTTTAGTCGAAACCGCAACTCGGTTTTTATGGCCGAAACCCGGATTTTTTGGCCGAAACCGAACTCTCGGTCGGACATTAGTTATTGGTGCAATAGCGACGATTGTTGAGATGTGTCGCTCGGATATTTAATTTATTGGAGGGATGTTGCAAGGTGAATTGGTTGCACTAAGGACATTATACTATAGGGAGGGGAGGTGGGAGTTGTGGTCTCGGGTTCAATAAACTAATTCGGTATCGGGTTCAATTTGCAACATCTCGGTGAAACTATTGCATGTATGATCTATTTAAGTTTGTTGTTTAACAAATCAGTATTTTTAATATTTGTGTGACATTCCAGATTCTTATATACCGATATAGATGTTTGTGAACATAGATGATTTGGCAAATTATTGATTTTTTTATTGTATGTATTTTTAGCTCTCTGCATAATAAGTTGTGTACATGGATGCATACAGATTCAGTTTTATTTTGAACAATCTCAATGTCATTTCGACGGGTTCAAATTTATTTTTGATGTTCCTTTGTTTTTGTATGTTTTACGTACAAAAGGGATTTAGTGTTGTTCATGTGAATAGAAAAAATGTAGGTTACCGAAAGAGTTAATTCAATTGTAGGATATTTAAATTGCATTTTTGTTTGACTAGTAATATTTAAATTATTTTTGTTCTCGCTTCATCTGTTCGTATAGTTAATTAAAATGTATAGTTGTCGTAAAAATATGACATGTGTTGCTGTATTTTTTTTTTCAATATTCACTCAGAACTCTCGGAAAGACGCCATTTTCGACAATCATTAAATACATCTCATATATGACTTGGATTTATGAAATGTTTACGTGCACTTACGAGAGTTCCGTATAAAGAATCTTTTTAATCTATTGCACTTTATTTTTAAATATTTTTATAAGTTGTAAAAACGTTTTACATCAAATACAGCATGGTATATATATTTCAGAATAGTCTTTTATTGGTAGATAATAGTAAATAAATGGAAACCCGCTTCTAGCAACGCTTAGAGCTAATTGGTTTGTTTTTTTTAATTTTTTTAAAGGTTCTTGTGTAACCGTACTTAACTAAAAGTTTGGCCCGAGGTAACTAATAAGTTATTTAAGTTAGTTTTTCCTTAACAAAATCATTTGGAGATGTTAATCCTTTCAAATATTGGACACCATATAAAGCTTTTCGCTTTCAATTGTTATAGCTTATTTTATTGCAGTTACCAAATAAATTTAAGTACAGCATGGACAACTCTTTTTATTTTTTTATTTGCAATTTCAGAGTCATTTGTAAACAGTATAAATATAAGTTTTTTATTCGTAATCATGCAATATACATTGACATCCTAAAATCATTCCGATCCTGATTTTAAGCTCTTCTTTCAGAATTTTTCAATATTATTTTCAATGCATGATGTTAAATAAAAGATTTTTCAAATAATAAATTAAATGTTACACTCACTTTTTATTTAGCTATTTAGACTGCAGCTGTCTTTCATGGCGCACTTGTGAATATGACAAGAATCTGGCTTAAAACACTTCGCTCATTAATAGTATTGATGGCCCCAAATTATGATGTTAAAGTAGTTTAAAATAACACTCACGCACTTCATTCAATAATATAGACTACAGAAAATATTAATTACACTTCAGTTGCAAATTATATGAAAAAAAAATGGTTATTGATGTATTTCAGATTTTGTAGATATAGTTTTATTCGATCTGTCAGTAGCACATGATAATAGTCTCAGTAACTTATGTATAGAAGACAGAGTTGTCAATTTTTAAATGTTTAGCTAAATTAATGTTTTAAAGAGTTCTCGCAGTATGTAAGTAATAAATAACATTTGTTGTAAAATGTATTATGGATATTTTGAAAGCCAATGGAAATAAAAATACTTTAACCTGACCCAATCGTTTGTATTGTAGTTAGCTACATGTACAATTTACACAACAATAATACTGTAAAACATCTTCACTTTTCAATAATGACACAATGACTACGTAAAGTATTTTTACATGAAATATTTAATTTAACAGATATTTCACATATTAAACCAGTCGACCTTTATCTCTATACAAACATTATTAATTTTAAGGAATTGTTTTGAGGCGTTCAAGTATTATTAGTGCTATATCTTTTTCAAACTAATATCGTCGATATTAAACATTTGAAATGCAAACGGGTACTTACATGGCAAGTTTGCCTAGAACCCATATAATTGTGTCGACATATCGGAATATATTTTTGGGGATAATAAACTGATCGTAAGTACCCCTTTTGCATTTACAACGTTTATGTAATGCTATTTTCAAAGACTTGATCCTCCCTCCCTCCCACCTAACCCGGCGTAACGTTTTTTATACTCCCCCTTCCCCTCTAAACGTTACCTTCCACCCAAGTTACGCATTCTTGTTTTATTTCTAATTGAGGGCTTCAGCTCAGTAATGCCTACTAAGCACGGGGCTCTCCTCATACTGGGGTGATAATAATAAATAAATAAATATCTTTGGACAACTCACTCGCGGCCATCTGATCCCAAATTAAGCGTTAGCTTGTACTATGGTGATCAAACAACTGATAAACATACATATACACTTTTCAATACCTACTTATATAGATATTTACACCCAGACACAACAATTATTCCTGCTCATCACAGAAAAGTTTGACTTGGGTGGGAATTGAACCCACAATGTTGTCACAATTACGAGTGTGTTGCGGAAAGTCTTACCCCTCTTAAATAAGATCGTAATTTTAACAAAAAAAACAATTATAAATGCTAAAACACTATTCAAGGCGTCTGTTATGCATCGTAACGTTTTACAAGTATCCAAACTGTTTTACCTAATATTTCAATAACCCTTTAAGACTTCATAAGGTCGAAGTATAAATAAAATGATCTGAGAGAAACAAACATTTACGAGGGGCGGCTGAAAAGTTTTGAGCCTAATTACCTTTAAAGTTTATTAATTAATCGCACAATACACCACCAAGTGCAGGTGTCGTAAGGATAAGTCAAGTTTCATGTCATTAGCATCTTAGCACTTCATCAGCAACCTGGCGCGAAGATTGTTCGAGCGTGTTGATGCTTGGCGGTTCCCGCACATGACGGGACCTGACGCCGCACCACGTTCGTCCTCCCGGCGGCAGAGTCTTCCCGCGCGATCTGCTGGTTGGCCGAGGGGAGGGCAACACTTCATAGCCGCTGCCCGGCCGCTGATCGGCTCTTGGTGATCGCCCGGGACAGCGTGATGCCACCCCCAGATTTGACACCGAAAGGCTGCTAACCTGGACCTGACATCACGGATTGTTCTAGAAGATAGCTGATCTGTGGCAGATAGCTGAAGCTATTGGCATCAGTAAGGAACGAATCGGCGACATTTTGCATAATCACTTGCAAATGCAAAATATATGCGCGCGATGGATGCCGAAAATGCTCACGCCGCTGGACAAGCAGCTTCGAGTCACAACTTCACAGGAGTTTTTGGACATTTGTGGCGATAAACCTGACCATGTTTTTCTCGTATTGTTACTGGCGATGAAACATGGATTCGATAGTATGATCCGGAGTCAAAGCAGTGTAGGAAAGAAAAGGGAGAAAAACCGCCATGGAAGTTCCAAGTAGAAAGATCGGCATCCAAGCTCATGGCCATTGTTTTTTTGAGATTGCGAAGGAATTTTGTTCATTGATTACCTTCCTAAAAATACCCCAATGAACGGAGACTATTACGCCGCATTGTTGACAAAAGTTCGCCAAGTGGTTGTTGCGGAAAGGAGAGGCAAATTAGCGAGTGGAATCCTGTTTTTACAAGACAACGCGCCCGTCCACACCGCATATCGCAAGGCGTGCCCTTGCTGAGACAGGATTCGAAGAAATTAACCACCCAACCTATAGTCCAGACCTGGCTCCTAGTGATTATTTCCTTTTTTTTAGATTTGAAAAAAGACCTTCAAGGACGGAAATTTTCCAGCCATATTGAAATAAAAGAGGCCGTAATCGAACGTTTCGAAGAGAAACACGGCGAATATTTTTGGCCGGGATAAAAGCATTTTTATGGCAAAATTAAGAAGTGTATTGAGGGAGTTGAGAGGGAGATTACATTGAAAAATAGATTTTTTTACATTTCTCTCAGTATTTTTAATACCCCAGGCTCAAAACTTTTCAGCCGCCCCTCGTATGTAAACATTTGTTGCACTATAAGAAGTGTAGTATTTTATAATAGCCGGAACAAGTCCTGAGTACAGTCTTCATTGGTCGGATTCACGTCACTCTTGCCGTCGCTACACGCGATTGGTTCGTCGGGCGATGTGGTCAATTGTGCGTTTGCGCACGTTTTAAATTAAAATTAATTTATTATGTTGTGCTAAGTACCTTATATAGAAAATTGCTCTGTCAGCTTCGTAGTAGACAAATCAAAAAATATCTTGTTGTTGCTGTACACTGTCCTGACTTGTCCCGAGACTATAAATACTGAAATTGCCTTATTTCTTTCTAAAATGGATAACACTGGTACATCACTTTTGTATTTACGACACACCACAAACCTAAAACTGGAAGATTTGAACTAGACTAAACTCGAATTGGTACATTTAACGTTTACACCCATACCGTACTAGGATTTTCTGCTTCGTGGCATGGACAATAAAACACTCAAAGTAACAATCACCTTTCACTGAAATGCTTGCACCGGCCAGGATTCAAACCTGGAAGGCAGTTTATTAAGTAGTTTGAAATATAACAGAAATACAGCCATAATGCACATATTTTTACTGATTTTAAATAATTACACTTTATATAATAAACTAATAATATTAACATTTAACACTTTGAAAAGTAGGAATTTAATACAATTATTTTACAATTGATTTGCGAAAAGAAGTAAAATATCATTCTATACCTACTAACATACTGAATCCTTACAAAACAAATTTGTTCATAAAAGTAAAAAAATAGCACCGATTATAATTGAAATAGAAAGTTTCACATATGCAGTGAAGTAAAAGGTACGTAATTTTATGTAAATCCATAATTTGACAATAATTCATCTTATGTAGCCTAGTATTTTATAGGTACTAATACTAAGCTTAGAAACATCAAACGGTTAAAACCGCGTCAGTACTACATGCATAAAATTACTAAAATTAATTAGGATTTATAAAACAAAACATTGTATATGGTTATCCTACTATTAAGACCAATGGCGTATCTATACGGTGGCTGACAAACACGGTTCCCTGGCCTGACGGGAGCCCGGCCGGCTGCGACTTTCGAAATGACCAAACATTTTTTAATAAATTGAACACGGGCCAATAAAAATACAATTGAATCTGAAAGAGAGGCCATGGTGTGAAGCACACACTTTGGGGAGTGTCCGAATGGAGCAATGCCAATCTTGTGAGGTTCAACACCAATAAAATTCAGACAGACGTGTCTGTTCTCCGCCAAGAGGAGCTGGCTTACCTTGGCTCCTACTTTTCAGGATGTACCTACCCTTGGAATATACCGGCCATCTATCGGCGGAGTCTGTTGTAAATCTTATACAATATTAAAATTTACAAAAGAGGAATTAATGAGCTTTCAATATTAAGTAAATAAACCTATCAATTCAAAATTAAAATAGATATATAAAATTCGATATAAATAAGAAAAATAAAAACACGCATTTGGTTTGACGTTTTAAACGAAATCATAAAAGCATGAGATCAATAGTCACACATCTTCGGATGTAAAGTATATACGGTAAATAGCTAGTCATGGTTAGAATCAGTGTAAGAGCTGAATTGACTAAGGGCGAGACACATTTCGCGAGGCCCTCTGTTGGAGTAATAAATTTCACCGCCTATACTAGCACTACTAGGTCTGGTCTTGAATGGTGCATCCACCGAACGTTGGAAAAATGAGAAAGGAAAAAAGTATAATACCACACTAACACAACGAATAGTATTACAAATCGTTATTTTACTTTCTCATCCTCGTGACTAAAAAAATACCTAGAAAAACATATGTGGTAATGATAAGAAATGTTTAATATAGTATTACTATATATTTATATATCAAGATAGTACTATATATTCGTATGTAATAATTCTACTGTAATGTTATGACAAACTAATGTATTTTCTGAGTCAAGAGGTTGAGAAAGTAAGACGAATGGAAATGGACTGTAATCAGGTTTTCTAATTTGTACATTTTCTTGAGGTAGTATTTTTTTGGAAGTCAGAATAATTTTTATATGAAATTTTATATTGTCAAAACGCTTTTTATAACAACTTCGACTGTCGAATGCCATAGATTAAGCCTCCACGTATAATTTGCTTGGCGTAATATGCTCTTCCTAGGTATATTATACCTCTTTAAGCCTAGAACCCGCCTACAGCATAAACTATGATTATTACAAAGCATTTATAATAATTATATATTCCATATGACACGGAAATAATTTTAATACAGCAGTTTCTCATAACATCTACAGTAGTTACGCCATCTGGTAGCATACAACAAATTAAAAAAGTATTGCAAGCATTTTAGTGCAAAGCAGCGCATAACAAAAGAGTGCATCTTCAGCAGCGATAAAATATAGTATGAAAATATAGAAGTTTTCATACAATTTCACACTTACATTGTCTATTGGTCTGCGGTACCATACTCTAGGGAAGTACCTATCTCTTTACCTGAATAATAGCATAGCAAGATTTTTTAATTCTAATTCCTACTTGTAAGGCTCAATAACAAAAAAATATTGTAAAATTCTACACAATTTAAAAGTAATTGGATGGATTCCACAGATAAAAATATCATACAATATAAAATGTATTTTAAAAGGGTAATAAAACCAAACTTTAAACATTTTTGCGTGAAATGTTAATGCACATTCACTTGAATTATTATATAATTAAGAATTAGTATTATATAGTTTATACGTACATAAAATATTCCCAGGAACGAAATGAGAAATAAAGGTTATTTCTAGCAACTTCTATATTCTATATTACTCTGTTATTTACAGATATGTAAAATTATATTCTGTGAGAGCAATAGACATAAAATAGGTAAAAACTTTGCCTCTGTAAAAATCGAATATCATACCAATTATACACGAAATTAATTGTATACAGCAAATCTCAGTTTCTGCGTCCACCACATGAAAATGCCTACTCCTTGCTAAAAGCAAATTTTTCCTACCTTCAATATGCCATGCCTCAATCATCAACTTCAAGTTCCAACTCAATATCAGCAAGATTTATTTTACGCAAAGTGTTGATGATAACGTATCTACAAAACAATAAGTATAGATGCCGAAACCAAACCATTTGTGACTTGTGGCGTTTCATAGCGCGCGCTACGCGCCGGCTTTCCGTCCATCGAAGGAAATATCTAGAATAAAAGGTAATTATCAAAAAAATAATTTAGAATAATATTATACCTATGTTTCAAAAATACCGTTAGCAACATTATTATATAAATTCAATTTTATTTGAAGTTTATGTTTACACATTTTATGTTGTTCAAAGTATCCTATTGCTCAAATTCAAATTACTTATTTTACTATGTATTTTTCAGTAAAATAATTTTCAATGTCAAATAATTTGTAGAATTTTAAAACTTCTAAACACATAGTTATTATTTACCACCACAATCTAATTTTATCTAACCTATTCATTAGGACAAAAACTATAAATGGCAATCCTAAACTGTCAACTCTAGGTACCTTCAGATTGAATACAGAGTTTTTACAACTTTCAATGAAAGTTTGTTTGACTTTGACAGTCCCCTAGTATATTTTGGTCAAGGTAGTAGTAAGAAATTCCCAAGTTTTTATTCTTCTGTCACAGATAGAACTGATAATTACTATGAAAAATTAAAACACTGAAAAATTACTTGAGATTTTTCAATGAATATTTAATTAATCAATTAATTGAAGTAGAAAACATTTATTACTAAAGTCTGAAAATCATACCTTTTTGATGACAATACAAAACTAAGTGGCAGGTCCAAGAACCCAAAATATTTCCGTAAAATATTTACAGAGTCCAGTGTGTACACAGCACATTCTGTAAAGAATAAATAAATAACTCATCATAGAATAAGCCATAATAAGATATTTCCATTCCATTTAACAATAACGGGCAGTATTTTATGCACAAGTAGGATCTACAGAATTCAGAAAAGCATAGTGTTGCATCTTTCCGGGATACATAGGTAATAAAAATAAAATTAATAATTCACATTTTTTTATATTACATGAGTTTATGCTGGACCACAATCCCACTTAATGGTAAACAGTAATGTGATATTAACATTTTAGATGCAAATGGCTACTGACAATCTGTTTATTATTATACCAATATTTCAACCTAGGTGTCCCGTACACCTATGTCATGGCAATGGCTTGGCTAGACTCAAAACAATTGAAATATTGGTGTAAAAATAAACAGATTGTCAGTTCCCATTTGCATTTAAAATATTTAACATCCATGACAATATTAGTTTAAAAACAAATGTTGTCTTAGTTTCTAAAGTGCACTAATTTAGCAAAAAGATATAAGAAAAATATACATAGGTTTATACATACTCTGTGGCATCATCTTCTCAACAAACATGTAGGCCACAGCATAGAACACAGCAGAGTGATTGGGATGTGATGAAACACCTCCTCTGTCAAATGTGACCAGTGTGTCTATGTCATATGCTTCCAGGTTATGGTGTATCAGTTTTGCTATAACAGGAGCTGGCCAGTGGATCTTTGGGTTATCCTGAAGCCTGGTGTCCATCACCAAACAAATGTTTCTATCTGGGACACCTAGTTCACGACATGCATCCCATAACTCTTGGCGCCGTATGTTACCTTTCCCATCAAAATTACCTACAGCAAAATAGAAAAATTATTTAATTGCTATAAGAATATAGTTCATGCAATAAATATCAAGACCTGTATTATGATTTTACACATTTTTCTGAGATATAAGCAAAGCCAATGGGATTGTAAGTTACGTAAACATATTGAAACAAGTACTTTGTCATTACCATCAGATAGACAGAGGACATACACTTCTGCTCCTTGTTCACACAACCTGAAGATGGTAGGTCCAAAAAACATACACTCATCGTCTGGGTGCGCTATCACCAGTAAAACCCTCTTAGCACCGAGCGCCCCGCGAGTTCTGGTTGGCAACTTTCTAGCATACCGGCGATACACAAAGCAGCACACACACAAATATCCAACCACCCATAAACTTATGTATAAAACGAAGTTCCTTAAATACAACAAGATCTCGGCAACGAATTTCAAGTAAAAATTGTAGATCAATTCAAAATTGTGGGAGGAATCACTAAATAACATTTCTGACTAGAAATTAGGAATATGTTGAGTTGAACGTAAAGTTATCTCATTTGAGTGATCACTGTATGAACATTATTTACACACATTCATACAATTTAATATTATATGTTTTTCTTTTATTTTGATGCTTGAAGTAGACATTCTCAAACATTTTTTATTTATTTTATTTTATTTATTAACTGACTACCTAACCTAAATCAATCAATCAATTGAAATGCAGACGAGTTTTATGTCAAAAGTCATATCAAATGTTGTGTGTCAAAAAAATTATGTCATTCATACAATGCTACAGACTACAACTGTGTATAAATAAAAATATCACAAAGTGTTACTTTTAATATGGTTCCCTTAACAGCGTGTATTGTGTCATTATTGAACTGCATTTACACATGATATATATATATATATATGGGGTAAACTTATTTAAGTTATATAAAATAGTTAAAAACTTATTTTACTTTCTTCAATTTTATAGACTAGCTTGCACTTCTATACTTATTCTGTGCTTATGAAAATGTCACTCTGGCAGTCAAATCAAGTGACAATTTAGTTACTCATTTTTACATTGTTTTGCTGTTTTGGGTGATTTCCTGTGCAATTTACAATCTACTAGGATTATTACAAAATATTGTGTTTTTATAAATAATTATGTGTTCTTACATATTTATACAGAAAATATAATCATTGAAATTGAACAGAAAGTATCACCGTTGTGTTTGCATCTGCAAAGTAATTACGTTGGAGTGAAGATGATTCAACCAGATTACCCTTCAGCAATGGGCTTGCTGGCCCATTTAAATTCAGACGAGCTCAAGGAGATGTTGAATGATGACGCCAAGTTCGATACTATACTAAAAGATGTGAAACAGGTTAATTTTCCTTCATAGTGCTGAGTATACTACATGTTTTGATTTTACGTTACGCCCTTATAGATAATGTAACTTTGAATTTAATGTTTCAATTACAACTGAAATATATACCAATGATAAGGATATCATCAAGATCGTAAATAATGTTTGATTAAGTTTTCAATCCAAATTCATATTGTTATACATATTACTACAATGAGTTATTAGATTGTCTGTTTTATAGTTTAAAATACTGAGGAATTTAAAATACTGAGGAACACATTTTTGAAAATTTTAGAGTTCTCATATATTGTTTTGTTTTTTTATACAGCTCTTCTCTTCTTCATCTTCAAAATAAGTATCTGATTCATTCATTTGCAGGTTAAAGACTGGGAAACAGAGAAAGAAATGATAATTGCAAGCAACCGATCTTTAGCAGAGTTTAATCTGTCTAAAGAACCTGAACTAGAGCAACTTAAGGCTGAAGTGCAAGAGAAATCTGCTAGTGGAGAGCAGCTGTGCAGTCGCATACAAGAGTTGCTGGAGGAATATAGTAATTATATATATTTTTTATATGTATATATACCATAGAAATGTATCCAAAACACTTATGTTAAGTAACAAGAACTGGCTTTCAGACGTCAAGTAGGAACAACCATTTGACGGGTTGATTCAAGGTGGTAGCTAGCTGGATAGTTGCATTGAAAAATAATAATATTTTTATAATATATTGATTTAATAATATTGATATTAATAAAATAAATTTTCATGCAAAGCCTTATCATCTGTGTATTGTCAGCTTGTTTTTCTATGAGGGATGAGTCATTATTACAGATGTGCAATTAGTTGGTAAAGCCGACTAATGGTAATGTTTTTCAAACATACCTATGTATGCATATGTTGATTTCTATGTATGCCTTTACAGCCCAAATGGTTCAATGAATTTTGATAAGACATGTCATTGAATTCGTCAGAATAGTAACATAGTCTATATAATTTTTTTTTACTTTAGCAATATGGGTCAAATGAAGAAACTTGATCAGTTCATTTACAAAATAAGTCATATCTGCCCATCTCTAGTCATTATATATTACTCTAATATCTCAATTACATATTGTTTAAGAACAAAACATTAACTAAGATAGAAATATTGTGTGTCATTACTTATTACTAAGCATTGTACCTAATTTCATGTGAATTGCTTACTTGTTTGTCTATACTAATAATAAAACAGCGACAGGGTCAATTCTGCACATTAATTATTTTTTGAAAATTTTGATGCAGTGAGACTTTGTTATTGATATAGAGACCAAAATATTTTTTTTGGATTCATTGCATGTCTGTTCCAGCTTCACTAGAAACATTGGACAGATTTAGATGAATATTGGCATAATCAAAGTTCAAAACCTGAGAATGTTTATAGGATAGATTTTATCCCAGGATTTTTTTTCATTCCCGCAGGATAACATGTTTAAATTAGTATGGCAACTCCAAAACCAATGGACCAATTCAGATGAAATTTAGAATGTTTGTATTTTATGTAAGGACAATGGATATAGGATTTTTTCTAGAAAGCTGCTTTGGTTATATGGGATTATAGGTAAAAATTTGTATGGCAAGTTGAAACCACTGAACCACTAAACACAATTGTGCATGTTTGTAACTTATATGACGAGACTGAAAAACTGGATAGCTTTGATTCTATACTCTTCCAAAGAGAGAGCAGTTTTTAGTTTAAACCTGTATTTTAAATAATTTCAGAGACAAAATCAGCAGGAATATCACCAGATACGACACATGCCCTTCTTCAAACTGCTGCAGCTGAAACCGAAGAGCAGTCAGAGAACATAGCTCAAGACTTTTTATCAGGGAAACTGGACGTGGACAAGTTTTTGGAAGATTTCGAACCGATTCGCAAAAAGATGCACTTGAGAAAGTTTAAAGCGGAAAAAATGGGCGAACTTTTGAGAAGTGGTAATCAAAGTTCCTATGGTAATGGATTCTCGAAACCCTACTTACCATACCCCAGTTATGGTCCTCCTCAAGGAGTGCCAAGCGTTCCGTACCCTATGGGACCGTTAAATATGCCAATGCCTGGTATGTACGGCAACCATTTTTGAACAAATATAAAAATATTATATTGCTTGAGGATAATTTGAGATTAAATTCCTTTTTATAGTAGGAAGTGAATTAATTAATAAATAGGTGAAGTAACTGGTTAAACCTGTTAAATAAATATTTGAGGTTAATTATAATACACTATACTATGAATTGAACACAACGATAAATGCACTTGCAATATTTTTGCACTTGATTAAGCCAGTTTTTTGTGCCTCACTATTTAGTATATTTTTCTTAGTAGGGTTGGTGAATACCTTCAGAATACATGTTTAGTTGAACTTGACCAAAATTGTTTTCCTTTAACTTCTTGATGCTTCTATACTATGTGAAACAAATTTAATAATGATTTAATTGAAAATTATATAATAATTATTGAACAGTTGAGGCCGTTCAATAGATTTGTTTTAGTAAGATTGTTAAACACCATTTATTTTAGTTGTTTATGAAACTGAACTGTATGATTCAATGTATCGCAATTCTGTATAATAAATGAATGGACAAGACAATATTATAATTCATATACATTTAGTGAGGATGTCGGGTTATATTTGCAATGCCATCACATACAATATACCAAATTTCAATCCAAAATGTATGAGTAAATTTATAAATTCCCCAAGGAACTATTTTACTCCTAGATCAATCATCAAAATGATGCTAAATATAGTATTTTTTTCAACAGTAAAAAGTATAAATTAGGCAGCCAGTGTAATACTGTTCCTAAAAGTATAGTTGGCAACCCTAATAAAATATCAATTTGTACATCAAACTAATCATTACTGTACAGTAACATTTTACATTTAGTTACGCTAACCTGCATTAGACGGAAAAAAACATGTCTGCCGCAGATTTTGCCTCAATTTGGAGTCGAGCCTTGGATGATATAGAGTTATTAAAATTTTGATTTGCTTTATATTACTGACAAAAGCAAAAGGCAAGATGAGCAAGTAAATTAATATCATTATTTGGGTAAATTTTAATAGTTATGTGATTACCCTATGTAGTGCCTGATTTTTATCTAGGAAGATATTAAGCTAATAATGAGTTAAACTATGTTTCACTAAGACACTGGTATAATGAATTTGTTTTCGAGTGCCATTTATATAACTGGTATTGCCATTTTTATTGAACTTAATATTAAAAAGGTTAAAATAGGTATTAATTTCGTTATTTGCATTTTACTTCTCACCAAAGTTTGGCCTTTTCTCTTAAGACAGCTCCCTGCTCAATGGACAGTCTGATTTAAAGTCTTAATTGTATTCAGTAATTGTAGTTTGTAGAGCAGTATACAAGTCAAAAAGGGGAAGTTAGGTCAATTTACTAACTTAATAAAAACTATAACTCCTTATAATTACTTTGTAATGGCTGCGGATTAAAACCTACGACAAAATGAGTTCACATTCATGTTCTAAAAAATAATAACTGCCAAACTGTACTTGCCCTATCACCAGTGCGATTAAACTTACAGTGTTAAAAAATACTTGAGCCCAGCTGTTGGACAGTTACAGGTTACAGTCATATCGTACTTGAATGCAAGTATAAGAGAACTTAAAAATGTTATTGCAGTGATATGACTAACAGCAGAAAATAATTTAAGAACTATTTTAGACTAAGAATTCTGTGAAATATTACAGTAATCATTTGAAATAAAATATGAACAGGATTTCAAATCAATCTTTTCTTAGTAACTATTTTACCGGAGACTTAATATTTTGAGTAGAAACTGTCCGCTTGATGTTGGTGCTTATAGATAAAATATGATAATATTATCATGAAAATGTAAGAAAATTTAATCGGATTCTGTAATATTCTATTAATTATCTACCCATATTTCATACATTTGGGTACTTAGTTGAAAAAAAAAATGTCCTTGCTAGTAATGTAAAATAGACCAGGGACAGTGTAGATACATTTAATTGAATTTTAATTCAACCTTCTATTCAATGTTTAGAAAATAAATAATTCATAAACAAATGTTATTTAAATATTTCTAAGTGAAAATAAACATTATATCATAATTTTTAAATAATTTGTTTTATTTTATTGGTTTCAATTTAATTGGCAATTCAACCGGTCGATGGCCCACTACTGAGCATGGGTTTTTCCTCATACTGAGAAGGCCTAGAGCATACTCCACCACGCTGTTCCAATGCAAATTTTTGGAGAATGCTCAATTTAATTGATTTTGATAAATTCCAATTTATACTTGAGGTAAGCTTTCATAGAATGCTATTGAAGGCGTTTGAAAACTTTTAGAAACAGCGAGCACGTTCGATAGTTCGAGAATGGGTGACATCTATGGTAAAAATTTAAAAATGAGCGCTTCCGTGCTTCGGAGAGGAACAGGGATGAACAGTCCTTTACTATGAAGTGATCCGACTGCGCGTTTGTCTGTTTAAACATAAAAAATACTTCAGGAGCAATTAGATAGTAATAAAAAATATAATTTATCAGAGAATATTTTATTTAATAATAATAACACTAACTAATAAGTTATTATGCTATGTACATTTTTACATCGGTTCATAAACAACAATTTTATTTAAAAAAATAGAACTTTGAATTTGGAATCGTGTTCACCTTGCAATTAAAATATAAATTAAAATAAAAAACAATTGAGAAGCAAAATACTAACAATCTGTGCCACATTATAAGTGATGATACATTCGGCTGCAACATTTTTGTTGATTAAATATTTACGTATTAAATGTCTCGTACTATTGCGTGTTTCCTCGTGATTTCTATTTCTATACTACATTGCCATAAAACACCAACGGGCGGTATATTTTTATTATAGCCATAATAAACAATCATTAAAAACATTATTGATGATGGTGTACACACAAATATACAAAAATATTTGTTAAATTATGATTCTAAATGAAATTCCTATGTTGACTAAAATTTGCTATATTTTCATTGTCAATTGAGTTAATCTCAAGTGTCTGTGCTACTTTTTATATTATTTGTTTGACTGTGGTTCTGTATTGTTGCCTGTTTGGGTGTGTTGTCCAAATCATAATCACTCTTTCCATAGAATACAAAGTATATTAAGCTGAGACATGAAAATGCTAGGACATAAATGAAAATCTCTTGATTCGCCGACTCTCTGTAGCCCATTTCTTTTGCTGCTCTATGTCTTATGTATTCCTTGTCAGATTTTGATTTCTTGAGTAAATCTCCGTAATGATTTTTAGCCCTGCAAAGTCAGTCAATACACCTTAAGGGATTTTACTTTAAATAGATTACACGAACTCTTCAACCGGCTTCCAATTTGTAAAGCTATATATGTAATTTTAAGTTTAATCCTTTTCAGTTTTTGCAATATTTCTATCAAAATATTAGTATAAATGTGAAGACAATTTTTGTTATAGATTTCAAGATTTATATAGCCAAATACATGCCTTAGAAACCGATTGGTTTAATCAATATTTTAGCACAAAATATGTAGATTTCTATGCAAATTTATGTCTAAAACTAATTGTCTATTCAAGATAGATATAATAATAAAAAAGCTACATTAATATCTAATACATTACATTTTAATGTAATAATAATATATTATATTTTAGTGCACTATGTACATTCTAACATAAGTGCCTACATTTTGAAAGTAAAAAGATAACTGGAATAATATATAATTATTCCATTATTCTTTGTAGTTTTCATAAAATATACTTCAATAACAAATCAACAACAAATAGTATATCTTTACTACAGCCACCTGAATATGAATTTATTAAAAAAATAATATTAGTAAAATAAATTATTATTCAAATTAATATTCCTGTACTGACTAAAAATTTACTATTTTTTCATTGTCAATTGAAAAATATTCAACTATCTGTGACACTGTTTATATTATTTGTTTGATTGTGATTCTGTCTTGTTGGCTGGTTGTCCTTATTGTCCCAATCATAATCACTCTTTCCATAGGACACAAAATATATAAAGCTGATACATGTAAATGCTAAGACATAAATTATGATTTCTTGATTCACAGAGTCTCTATAGCCCATCTGTTTTGCTTGTCTATCTTTTACATATTCTTTGTCAGATTTAGATTTCTGGAGCAAATCTCCATAATGATTTTTGGCCCTGCAAATTTTTGAATTTTTACATGTATTATATTAATAGATTCTTCAGAATTCTACTAATAGACTCTAATTTAAAAGAATTTTAGTACTTCATTCTAAGTTCAATATTTGCTCTTGTATTTATCAAACTATGTTAGAATAACTGTTGTATTTTCAATTTTATTTAAGAAGCAAAAATAATATAGCAAAATAGAAGATACTTTAAAAGTGAATTGGTATCTACAAATATGATTCATTGCCTTTCTTTAAATCACGTTAAATAATGCATTT